>CM040241.1:162880964-163148539 GCA_022545495.1 Chrysanthemum lavandulifolium
TCAGAGCAAATATGTTTTCAAAGGGGCATCTTCGGAGTAGCAAAGGGATTCTTCCATCAAGGGTTCGAAACAATTCCATGATGTACACTCGATGATTGATGATTTATTGATGAGTCGAGTGATCGCAGCAGTGCTTCTTGACTTAACGACATAGAAACCGAAGGGTTGACTTCATTGATGGGATAGAAGCGGCCTCTGTTGATGGAATTGACGGATCATTAGCAATTGGCTCATAGTGTTCATCAAACATTGGATCAAACAGTTTCTTCAAGTCATCTTCTCAAGGAGGTACATAAGGAGTTCATGGCGAAGAATCGATACAAGAGTATAATCGATGGGACTACTTGATGATGCGGGTCCAGGCTGGGTTGTCCAGAGCCATTTGACCGGTCACCGTCGAACGTAACGTGAATTATTTCCATGATATTTCGGGTTCTTTTGTTGTAGATTCGGTATCCTTTTTCGCTTGGTGCATATCCTACAAAACTCCAATGTCCGCTTTAGCTTTAAGTTTGCCTAAGTCTTGACCTCATTAGTTGGATAACACAATGCACCAAACACATGAAGGAATGAAAGATTAGGTTTTCGATTGTGGACAAGTTCATATGGAGTTTTTCCATGAGAAGTGTGAATTAGGATCGATTTTGAGTGTAGCATGCAATGGCAATAGCTTCAAACCCGAGAAACATTGGAACCTTTGAGTAAATCGGCATTGTTCTAGCGGCTTCCACAAGAGTTCGATTTCATCTTTCAACAACACCATTTTGTCGGGAGTTCGTGGAACACTTCTTTGATGACCGATTCCAACACTTTCATAAAACTCACAAAGTTGTTTATTGACAAACTCGGTTTCATTGTCTGCTCGAATGATTCTCGATAGCTTTTGTTAAGTCGAACATGCGGTTGTTTGATAAGTTTAATGATGATATCTGGAGTTTCGTCCTTTGTCCTTAGGAACTTAACTCAAGTAAAACGAGAGTAATCATCAACGACAACTAACACATATTTCTTCCCAAAAATATTCTGCACTCTCATGAGTCTACATAAATCCATGTGAATGGTATGAAGAACTTCCATAACTGAGTTTGTAGGTTTGGGTTTCTGGGCATACTTCTTTCTTTTTCCCAATTGGCATGTTGAACAAAGATGATCCTTTTCATACTTTAGTCTAGGAAAGCCTATTACTAAGTCCTTTCGAGAGATCATTTATGGTGCCAAAGTTCGTGTGATTTAGACGACGATGCCATAACCATGACTTTGTTTTCAAGCCTTTGACAACAAGCGATTGAGAAGACTTCATCATATCTTCGATAGAGATGGTGTATAGATTTGAACCACGTGTTCCTCTTAAAAGTTCTTTACAATCAAGTTCTCTAATGAAACAAGTATGTTTTTCGAAAGCCACTTCTAGATCGTAATCACATAATTGACCGACGGAGAATAAGTTATGACCAAGACCTTCAACGTAATATACCCGGAGATAACACTATCACCGACAACATAATCTCCATAACCCATAATTGCATCGAAATGATCATTCCCAAATCTAACGATCCCGATGAATTTACTCACAAAGTTCATGAGCCGTGACCGGTCTCCAGTCATATGCTTGGAACAACTTGAGTCCGTGTACCACGTAATCCATTTCAACGATCCGCAATTGAACATGCATAAGAATGGATAATCTGGATAATTGGGATCCCCATGCAAGAATGGGTTTCATTTGGTTAGTAATAGTGATTGAACTCCCACATCGTAAATAGAAACAATGGACTCATCGTGATAGATGCAAGACTAGTGTCGAGATTAGACCTATTCAAAGGATGTTCATTTCTTAAAGGAATAGTTCTACCAAGAGGCATCCATTTCCTAATGGGCATTGATCTAGATAATTTAGGGCACATCTCATTAAGATTGAATTTATGCCGTGAGGTATCCACCGATAACCTATGTTACTAAATTTCCTTCCCTGTGGGATTCCAATGTTTTCTAACCTTCTTCCGCCATTGCTTTTGCCCTTCTTTGCTTGATTTTTGCATTAACAATACTAATAGAGCATTTAACAAAGATTAATCAACTCATTCACACCACATTCGTGATTAGTAATGTAAACCAAGCAATCATCATTACATGTTTTGCCAAAAGTAGTAGAATTGAATTAATTACAAGACGCTTATAGCTAATACTAGAATCAACACAATTCGCTTTATTCAACTCAAACTTAATGTTCCTAGGGTGATCTTCTACTTTCTTCCATTGCACATTTTTGGATTGTGAGGTCCTATCTTGCTTTGTATTACCCGGAGGCTTTGACCCACTTGCTTTTGTGTCACCGACACTCATGTAGAGGGAATTATGGGAACATTAGTGGTTGGGCTACCTTATGCATTCCCGAACTAGAAGTGGTGGATCCGTACTACTGTGGGCACTTTAAAGTTCACTTTCTTAACACTGGGCATAGAATGGTTTGCATACTTAGCACTAGGCATAGAACAAGGCATCACGCCTTTATTTTTCTCACATAAGGATTTTGGACATGTTGCTCTTAAACATTCTAATGACTCCTTAGATCGTTTGGCTCGAATGTAAGCAAACCTAATTTCACTATTAAGTGGCTTGTTTATGTAATCTTCTTCAACAATCTCACGGAGACATTCTAGACTATCCTTAAGGTGGCGATATAGTTATGAAACACAAGTTCGTTATTTCTAAGATGAGGAGGAATATATTTAATGAACACAAGATATTTGCAATCAGATGACTTGATGCAACATTCTCATTAAAGACAAGTGGCATTTTCCCTTTTTCCTGAATCTTCAGATTCTAAATTTCCTTTTGTAAAGACGTTATTTTTTCGTTGACCCTCACATACACAGGGAAAAAGGTTACGATAGCAAGCCCCTCCCCGGTCGGAGAGCCTCCAGGACAAGGAGGCGGCGATCAACCATCCACTCTCGAGATTCATATTGATCAATTGATCTTCTTGTCACGAGTGACTTTCATTGAATCATATAACTCTTTAAAGTGTTGTTTAACTTTTTCATTTTCTTCTAGAAAACTCTCATTTTCCTTTTGTAAAGCATTAACCAAGTTTTGAAGATGAAAAGTTTGAGAACACTGAGAATCCAAAGGAGGAGGCATTTGGGAGCTAGTCACATTGTTCTTTTCACCCTTTAATTGTGAAATTTGGGTTCTCATTTTACGATCGTGTTACAATGAGCTCGAATATGTTCATCACGCTTGCTAATTTCAAAATCGCATCAAATTCGGGAGTATCCAAGGATGTCTTGATATTTGAGGTTTTAACATTTTCTTTTAGATGTTGATATTTTAATTGCAAAGCAAGATGCTCAACTTCCAATTTAGAAAACTCTTTCACCGATTATCATGATCATCCTGCTTAACTTTATCATGTAATTTATAGTTAGTTTTCAAGCTCAATGACACGATCATGGGAGACTTTCGAGCAACAGATAATTCATGAAATTGAGATGCATTAATTGAAGTTCGTGGCGATGTAAAACACATCTTGAGTGATACATTGTAAATCGATTCTTATTTAAGGTAAGCAAGTTCTTCCTCTCAATCTCATTATATTTTAATTCTCGCCATAGTCATTGACCTCAACTATCATTGCATCAAATTCCTTTTCCATTTCTTTAATATCCGAATCCATCCTCTTTTAAGACTCTCAAATTGACCTTTTAATTGTTTAAAGAAAGGCATGACCTTAGTTAAATAGCATTCTTTAGTTTTCTCAAAAACCCTTTCCCTTCGCTATCCCCAGTAGGTGTGATTCTCTTCTTACATGTCTTCTCAAAATCAACAAATAGTTGATAAACAACATACTGGTGATTAAGGTCTTCCTATTAGTGGCAATAGTTCTAGGAACTAAGTGCATTGGTGTATTTGGAGGATATACAGTGGCTGCAGGCATTTTCCTAAAGGGAGTGTTTGTTTCAACAAGTACATTAACTTTTTGTTTATCCATATCTTTCTTCCAAAAAATTTGTTCTGGGGTTAATTGAGTTTGATGCTTAAACATGTTCAGGGAGATCCAATTTTCCTTAGTGTAATCATGGGGTATGATCGTTATGTTATTCTTTTACATGCAAGCATCGTTAAGCTTCTTATCCATTTTCTCCCTAGATGCATCATCTAATATTCTATCCTCTTCCGTGCTTCCAATACATGATGGTGTTTGCCTAGGCTTAAGAATCTCATTACCATCATATAGTACCTTATGAGCGCTCTAACCTTTTTACCTACCTCGATTTGGTTCTTCAACAATCGGAATACTATGCTTATCGCTTAAGACTTTATGCTTAGTGATCATGTGAGCAGTCTGAATGGTATTCCCTTGTACGTACAACTTATTTCAAGCTTGTTTTTCAAAGTTTTTAGGTTGGAAAATTCATTTAAAAGTTTTGATTCCTTAGCATTAAATTCTCGCTAAGCACTTTCACATTTTCTTGAAGTTCTTGTTTTTTCTTAGCGCTTTAGAAAGCTTTTCTTTAAGGAATCTAGCTCTTGTTTTAATATTTCTTCCTAAAATTACTTTTTCTAATAATTGCACGATTTGGTCATCCATTTCGCTCACGGGTAGTTAACACAAACTTAGCACGTTGTTCATACACAAAGAACTTATTCTTTATAGGCATTCGAGTTCGGAGATAACAGAATCATCGGGGCACATGTAGTGTATTCATCAAAGACATAGTAATCATTGACGCAAAGATGCATCACTTGGTACAATCACACTTTCACTTTGTGTCACATATTTATCATATGGGACAATATTACTATTACCCACATTATCCATATATGATTCATTAGTTACATGTGTTTGTACATTGATATGCATCTCTTGCTTATCAACTTCATCGTCTGCTTTAATACCTCGTAGATGATTGATTCTTTGAAGGACCACCGCTTTGATGATGAGACCTTTGGAGAGACCATTGGAGAAATGCTAGCCATGAAGATTGTCCGGGCAAGAGGTTCATCATCGAAATCGAGTCATATGCATCACAATCGGCAACTTGAAAGGCATTTTGATGATTGTGACCTATTTCCTGAATTGGTTGCTCATCCACATCTGCATCATATGTCTTAGCATTCCCTTCTGCAATAAATAACAACTCCTCTTCATCCAAAACTACGCCATTGTCGTGAGCTTGCACAAGTAACATCTTGTCTCTGAAGTATTCTGCATTTTAAGGACGTTTTGGAGATGTGTGCAGTTCCTTGGAATGTGTCCATCACCACCACAGTTGTAGCACTTGATTTGCTTTACTTGTCCCTTATTGGTAATTCTTCCACGATTCTGATTAGCCACATACCTCCACCTACTCCTCCTCTTCCCTGCTCATACCGCCTTCCTTGAACCGGTTGCACCATAACCTTTCCATCTCTCGACAAGAGCTTGATTGTGTGGGTTGACTGCTCGAGGTTATTGTTGGTGTGAGGATTGGTATTCAGATTTTGACTAACCATAAGAGATAGTTGATTGATGAAGTTTTCCATGATTGTGTTTGAGTCTGGAGGCTTATATGCTGGATCAAGAATGAGCTTGTAGTTACCATTACCCGTAGGTATGACTTGAGAAGATTTGGTGGTAATTCCAACATTTGTGCAAAACGCTGTTGAATCATTTGAAGAACTTGTTTCTCCTGCTTAGTTTTGAACTGCTCAAGAATCATTCTTTCAAACATAGCATGTCTCTCGCTCAAGGAGGAAGGCATACGTTTCTCATAGTTGGTGTTCTTCAATCCTTTGGTTAGCTTCACGAGGTGACAAATTTGTGCCATTCGGGATTCATGTTGTTCACAAACTTTGAGTTCAAATTAATATTTGGCATGGTCATTTTGATATTCCTCATATCATTCACAAGCTTGTGGAATCTCACATAATATTCATAGACACTTTCTTCCGGTTTCATCTTAAAGTGCTCAAATTGTCATACGCTTGTGATTCTCTGCCTTCCTTATTTAATTCGTAACCCGAGAGAAGCATCTTGACATTATCCCAAACCGCCTTGGCTTCAAAGTGTTGTGATTGATAAGCTTGTAGATATCTTTGAAGACCTTGAAGTATAATGTTTGAAGCCCCGATATCAAGATCGAATCTCTTTTCTCCTTATCATCGACCTCATCATACGCCTTTGGTCCGTCTAATCCAAAGATCATTGTTCCATCCGCAGCAGATCAATTATGTCTCTTGTAGTCTCAATCGATAAGGTCCTTCATCAATTGACTTGAGAATGTTGACTCCATTTTCCTTTCCCGCACAATACAAACCCTAATTCATTGAGCCCATGAGTCATAGTCGCCTCATCAAGCATGGGTGGATGAGTATCTCAACCACCGCTGAACGCCCTCAACTACAATGAGAGATGATTGTAGGCACGTTGGTAGACATGTTTACGATTTCACGGATTTTATAACTCTATGATTAAACCGGAAATAGATTCTTTCACGGATTTTACTAAATCAAGAGAAAACGATTAGAAACAAATATTAACCAAGTCGCTAAAACCCTTGAACCAAGTCGCTAAGTACTAAGTCGCTAAGTTGCAACTCGCTAAACCTCAAGTCGCTGTGAATCAAGTCGCTAAGCACAAGTCGCTAAGACCCAAGTCGCTGAACACAAGTCGCTAAAGCACCAAATCGCTAAGCAGACAAGTCGCTAAAGAACAACTCGCTAAGTATCCAAGTCGCTAAGAATCAAGTCACTTAACACAAGTCGCTACTGCACCAAATCGCTAAGTAGACAAGTCGCTAATAGAACAACTCGCCAAGAACTATAAAGCCAAGTCGCTAGAAATAATAGAAACAAGTCGCTAAGCCAACCAAGTCGCTAGCCGAAGTGGAACCTCCACTAACTTGTACTGTTTGTCGGCTTGTCTCAATAGACAAGTCGCTAGGCTCAAGTCACTACTCCTCTAACTACAAGTCGCTGGAAATTAACAAAGTAACTCGCTACCAAGAAAACAACTCCGAGAGCCAAGTCGATAGGTAGAAAACTTTAAGAACAATGCTTTTCAATCCAAAACAAGCCCAACCACAGTGATTCAAGCTTTACAAATCAAAACCCAAGCACATACAATGATTCTAAACACAAAATTACACTCAAAATTTCAACTTTAACATAAGAAATGATCTAAATGATGCAAAAACCACTAAACTTTTTCAAACCCAAAAACCATATAAAACCACTAGAAATCCAAGGATATGTAAGATAGATGATCAAACCATGGCTCTTGATATCAATTGTAAGATATAGGATTTCACAAACACATCAAACCATGATCACATGAGGCGTTAACAAGTTTTAGAGAGAGAAAGTTCTAGTGAGAGAAATGGAAGAGTTGGGAACCATGTGAAACAAAGAAAAATGGTATTGAGCCCAACCCTCTACCTTGGGAGGTAGAGGTATTTATAGTGTCTTACAATAAACGCCACCTACGAGCTGTGGATCAGGCATACAGTGGGTAAAGACCCGTCCGTCCTCTACGGTTTTACTTAACTAACAACTTACTAACATTAAATAACTACGACTATGAGCTTTCTAATGATTACGCTACAGTGCGCTTTATCTTCAGAAGAAGAGAAATCTTCTTGTTTATGACCATTCTCATCAACAAGCTTTATGCCTTTCCTATGCTCAGTCAGTCATCAAGTGGATCTACCTACCGTTGATTGTATTCTTATTTCACTTGCTCAATCAAAAATGGCATTGGCAACCTCATATGCAATGTTTGAGGGGGAGAAGTGTGAATAAACTAAATGTCAGTCATCAAGTGGACTTACTTATCGTTGATTGTATTCTTATTCATTTGTTCAATCAAAAATGGCATTGGCAACCTCATATTCAATTTTTGAGGGGGAGAAGTGTGAATAAACTACATGTTGATGGATGTGTGAAAAATGGTCATACGACTCTCTTCAACGCCTAATTTTCCACCTATTAAGGATTACTGGGATTTATTGTTTCAACCTATGTTTAATGAATACTTCCAACCTCCAACGAATGTTGATCATCCAGTTCCTGAAGCTCCTGCTCCGATTCCTACTGACTCTACTGGTTCACTTTCTTCAGTTTCCATTGATCAAGATGCACCATCGAGAAGTACAACTCAGACTACTCAAGAAACCCAATCTCCTATTATTCCTTAAGGCGTTGATAATAACTTTCATGATATTGTAGTTGCACTCATGAATAATGGTCCGTTCTTTGGTATTCCTTTCCCAAAACATGGTTATGAAGAATTTCTTTCTTCACAGATTATTGTTCTTACCAATGTGCACTCTGTAAATCAAGCACATGAACATAAAGGAAAATGGTCATTTAGTGGATCGACGTACATTAGATTGTATGTTCATTCAATTATTGGGCATTTGACATTGTGACCACGGAATTGATCGGTTATCATTTATTTAAGATTGAAGTTGACTTCTACAAAGACGTGTTCTTATTTTATCTTGAAGTCGGGGTTGGTTGGATGCATGACTTTCAATGATAACTTGCTCGTGCTTAAGAGTTAATTTGAAGACATGGTTTATCTAGTTACCTGCAGTCGGGATAGATGGTTGAAGACCTGGTTAACTATCACTTAAAGGAGTTACGTTGTAGTACTCAGTGTCACACGCAGATGACGTTGTAGATAATCGCAAGAGGTGTTAATGCCTTATACCTTGGTTGGGTATTGAGTACTTAAAGATTTTCTTGGAGCATAAATTCTCTACACCGTTCTTCTAAAATTAGTGCAAGATTAAGTCACAAGCATGGGTAATTCTACTTCAGCTTCAAGTTTGGTATATCAGGTTTGCTTCATTAGTAGTCACTTTAAAATTGTCTACATATGGGTTGATAAAGATAATCAGAGAGAGTCTCAGTAGCAATTGATTCTCACAGGATACATTTGAACCAATTATGTTCTTCTCACAAGATTTCAAGTATATGTATGTATAATGTGTTGTTGATTCTAAGGTATCAAAACCAGCAAAGGGGAAGGAAACATACATCTCAATGCACAACGAGCACACTTGATGAACTTTATACCTCTTCTTAATTGAAGTTATTCCTGGAATACAAATGTCATAACCGCAGAGAAACTCAGTGTTTTAACTCATGGCTTTTGGTGTATTATTCCAACTACTTGGGGGAAGTGGTCTTTTGATACTTGTGGTATGTATTACTTCAGCTTTTAGTGGGAAGAAACATGAGAAGAATATTTGGAGCGTGAGATGATATTGCTTATCGATCTTCTTACGAGCTTATATGATTTATGGTAAAGTGCTTCTGATTAATGCTTCATGTACACAATGTTAGGCTGATTCTGATGAGATCACAACCATAAGGGGAGAGATATGTGTACATCAGGGACGCACAACAGGTTCACGTGATCGGGCTTAATCATTTATTCCGAAGTTAATATCCGCAGAGATGATCAGTGCTTCAACCTGTTATTTTGGTGTTATCGTTTCGACTTGTGTTGGGTACATGTGTACATTATAGACTGAGTTGTTATATGTAAGATAACTGGAATGCATTTGGTGAAATGAATATGTTGATATACTATTCCCTCGAATAGACAACTGCTTAAAACCGCATAGTAACGTGTACATCGGGGATGCACAGCATGCTCATGTGATCAGGCTTAATCAATTATTCCGTGATTGATAACCGCAGAGATGATCAGTGTTTCAACTTGTTACTTTGGTGTTATCATTTTCTTCGGGTTTTTTAGCTTCATACAATGAGATTGTTTGCATCACTTCAACTACTTGGGGGAAGTGGTCTCAAGAAGATGATTGTCGGTTTGGGGAGAAGCTACCAAATCATCACATTGAGAAGGCACAAGTTTAGACAATTATTCAGGAGCCTCGAAAGCTTTGTTGGTGAAAGTTTAAGAGATGTTGACTACTGACTTCTACAACATTCAGAATGATATCCTTATTTCGGTATTCGTGTCAACATCTTCTTAAACTGAACAATACATTCTGTACATATCTTATACCAAAATGTAAATAGAAAACTATAAAACCAACAAAAATCATAAAAAATAAAAAAAATAAAAAATACCAAAAATAGTTTTTCGAGGCATGTCTTTTGGCATCGATAACATTTACGGTCCTAGAAATGTCATTCGATAATGACAAGTATCTTTAAATGAAGTTCGAACAGAAGTTCAAAAAGTTTTCAAAACATGCCTAAAATGGTTTGCTATTATTTCAGATATGCAACCCGCTTCTCAAGAAAGGAAAGTGCTATGTAAAATAGATTTTCATAAATATCGAGCACTTATCCTAAAAGTAAAATTAGGAAATCATGTCGCCAAAAAGATGGTTGTTCCTACACAAATACTTTTTCGTCTATGATTCTTCAAAAAACTATTTGTGTTACACATAGTTGAAAATGAGTTGTTTGAAAATCAATCGGAATTTAGCTTTTCATAAAATTTGTCACTCAATCAATGAATACAAATCTTTTAAACTTTTCATAAAATGGGTCATTGATTGAGGAGGAAAGTGTTTTCAAATTTATGTCATCTAACGGGCTTATTTAATCATCATATAATTAACATAAAAAGGTTTTTGCCAACTATGAATTGCTAGGATATAATTGTTAGAATTAGATTATTGGAGTTTGATGTTCACATATAATCCCCATGCCTTAGTATGATCTGATTGAATGTTTTTCGATGTTGGATTGACTTTTATTAATCGATTGTTGTTTGGGTTTTTTCGAACACCATATATCTGTATGTATGTCTATAAATATTGACTAATGTATGAAGATAACATGGTTTATGAGAATGTTCCCGCTCCTGCTCTCACAAAATTTGATGATCAGATTAAGCCATCTTATGATTGGATGCCTATAGGAAAGGGTACCTATATTTTAGATCGACAAAAGAAGAAAAGGAACCTAATATTTCAAAACTCTGTGGATATTCTGCATGATATATACAAATTCAAATGTCTCATTATATCAGCAGATGTTTCTTCCATCCTTACAACAACAACTGAAACAACTTCTGTATTTCCACCTAACGTTACTTTGTGTAGGATAAGTAGTGAATGATACTATTTTGTTGTTATGTGTCTGTGTCGCAAAATCTTTCATTCTTATGACACTAATACCCCGTTTATCATTACGATAGGTGTCAAGTGCATGTCATTTGAACTCGATTTAGTTTGGTTTGTGAAAAAGTCAGATATGATTCCGCAAAGAAAAACTTGACCTGTTGACCCCTTTGCCTTTCCTACCACAGACTTGTTTCATAGTTTTCATGACTGTACCAGCTACAAGAAAAGACCACTCCCACTAGTTCCTGGTCCCTCAAGCTTCGCTTCCCTAAAATAGCAGATTTTTAAGTTGACGAAGCGGCTGTTGCTCACCCGACACGATAGTAAGAAAAAATATGTTGTACCATTCATATCAAAAGAAAAGACTGAACTTTTTCGTGAAAAAAATACCAATAGAAGTGGAGGGTTTTTTCAAACAACAAGGGCTCAATGACCAAGAATTGGCAATTGATGCCCATGTTTTCTAAACCTATTTAAATCAATTGGGATCACAAATCTCAAAAGATTTGAAATTTTTGATCGGGAGAGAGAATGTGATTTAAATATGAAATCTGATAAAAAGTGATCATTTTGACTCAAAGTGTAGGCTCTCTCTAATATGTGCTAAACTCTTTCGTATATCGATGCACATATTGAGGGGGAGTGAATGCTTATTGATGGCAATCTTGGAAGTATATCAAAGACCGACCTTACATTTACTTTATTGAAGTTATAAGGATGGTAAGATTAGGTAATCTTTCCCACGATCCCGCCAGAGTCGGAGGGATCTACCCAGGGACAATCCACTAGATAGTGTAGAAGTCCTTACGTATGATTAAAAAAGGAGAAAAGTGAGAATAAGGGAAGAGTGCCGACTGAGGCGCAGCTAGTACTGGAACAAACCCAACAAGGTACTAGTAGTGAAGTCTCGGTAAGCGCCGAAGGGGTTGAAGAATGAAAAAGAAATGTAAAGTGAAAGGGTGTAAAGAAATATCGCTCCAATAATTCAACCTTAGGGAAGAAACCGGGTTCAGTTCATATGCTACTGGTGATTACCAAGGTAACGCCGATATTGAAGACAAGACGTCATGGACCCAGTGACGCACTGCACTAAACTTCCCAACTACCCAATTTCTATTAAAAGGACTTATTTCATTCTCACGAGAATCGATGTAATCTATCGACTTTCTCTTATGGATGGTTGATATTGAAGCAGGAGACCTCTCCTTAGTCTCCGTGATAGGAAAACCAAAGTGCACCATTGAGTCTAGAGCCAAGAGATCATGAATAAATCTCATTAGGACACACTTACAATATGCTTGTTGTTTCATACATCGCTAAAAGCAAGAAAATATATATTAAGGGTTCACACATTATCCTTGTGGTATTGCGTAACATCCGAGTGATACGTAAAGTATTCACAATGAAGATGGAAATCCTTCTAGAGCCAACATCAAGCAATCTCTCGGTGGGTGACATGAGATCCTTCATGGATCAAACTTGTGAGAACCGAAAACAACGATGGGCGATTCACACTAAATCAATCTTGTTCCAAAGAAGGAATTGACGATACTTTTGGAAAACCCTTCATGTGCTCAACAATTATTTTCAAGTATATCGACTACGCATAAATTTTCAAACAAGAGTATCTGTGATTGAAACTTGATCTTGCTCATAAAACTCTCGTCGTATTGCAAAAATTCTTTATTCAGCAATACGTGATTATGTTTCAAATCAATTTCTCATTAATCATGAATCCCAATTCGCTGATTCACTCACTCCATGTTGTCTACTTTGAAATGCTCCGGTTTGAGAATGGCTAGTATAAGCTGCGAAACCCTTTCAAGGAAATTCTTAGGAATTCTACCTGATCACAGGTAGTATTTATACTGATCAACGGGCAACCGTGATTCTTGCAACCATATTCAACAAAAGTGAACAAAGACACTTTCGTTCAATTTATTGCTAACGTCTTATGCAGGAACCTATGACGGTTGCATCTGATGGTCGAAGAGAGGTCTTGGATGCAGCTGATGATCAAAAGATGTCAATTCATAACCGCATGCTCACATCTTATACTCATAATTGAATAAAATCATGACAATCAAGACGTACAACAATGCTTCCGCAACTCTGATGCAAAGATGTCATGATCCAGAAAAATGTGAGCATATCGGTCCAAAATTCACTACATCACATGAAGACGATACTTCAAAGGATGAGCTGGAGATTTACTGTGGTTGATAATCTCGAAGAAAGCTCAAGATCACAAGTCAAAGGAACATTCATTTAAAGAATCACTACTAAAGATGCAAAGTTTGGTGATATTGAAGAATCAAAGTCTACGAGCTCGGATATGAACTTCATGATAGAATGCTAGGATTCAAATTGTAATTTATGGGGTGACTTCCCTTAGGAGGAGATTGTTAGGATTTAGAAAATCCATAAAGAAGAGTCGGTCACCCCGAGTATAGTCTAGCATAAGTTAGCTCGTAGACTTAACTATTATTATTAGTATTAGATTTAGTTTAAGTAACACCGTGGAGGACGGACGGGTCTTTACCCACTGTATACCTGATCCACAACCCATAGGGGGGGTTATTGTAAGAACTATATAAACCCCTTCCCACCAAGGGAAGGGGTGGAGCTTCTCATTTTCTCAATCTAATCTTTCTTTTTCTCTTTCACTTTCTCTCTCTAGAAATCCTCCCAACTCTCTTTATCTCTCTAGAACTCTTAACATATTTGATCCATAACTATTATTATTCATGTATTTGTGATAACCAATCACTTACATTGTCAATCCTACGAGGGGCCCAGCAGTATTAAACTCCAAAATAAATTTTGTTGAATACAAAGCCGTAGTTCATAATTTGTGATCTCATCCAAATTATCTCGAGCACAAAGATGTCGACATGGCAACGATTTCGCTCGTGGATGACATGGATGTATAGTCTTGTTTCTTTGATCGCCAAGACACAAGTTTATCTCCGAGAAACCGAACACCACCGGATGTACTTTGCATGTATCTAAATACCCTACGTGATCGCCGTCAAAAGCTATTAGTGCAAAACCGTAATCCTTCGATACCATATTCAAGTGAATGGTTCCCTTTACGTAGCAAAGGATTCTTTAGCCTCATTGAGGTGTCTTCAGTTGGTCTTGACCGATAACGGAGCAAAGATATACAACAAATACAATGTCGGTCTGTGGCCGTTAGATACATGAGAGTCCCAATAATACTTTGGTATTTTGTAGGTCAATCACTTTCCCATGTAAATCATCGTCCGCCTTTGGTGAGGTTGCGGATATATGTGTGTTATAAGTATCACAACCGGTCATTCCATGTAAATTTCAAGAGCATATTTGGAATGATTTAAAAATATGCCACGGGAGATTGGTGAACTCAAGTCCTAAGAAGAACTTTAGTTCACCCATCATTGACATTTCAAAATTTTGTTTCATTAATTTTGCAAAAGAGTTTGAGTACTTTTATGTGTTGAACCAAAATGATATCATCAACAAAAATTTGAACAATTAAAATATCTTCCCGTGACATTGAATGAAAATGTTGGATCATCAGCCTTTGGTAAACCGATTAGCGAGAAGAAATGTTGATGCTTGTCGTATCATGCCCTGGGGCTTGTTTAAGACCATAAAGAGCCTTTTGATCTTGTACACGTAGTTAGGATGTTCAATCAACAAATACTTCGATTGACCCACATAAACTTCTTCACGGAGTTGACCATTCGAAATGCCGCTTTCACATCCATTTGATAAACCGTGATATTCTTGTGTGCAACATATGCCGAAATATCAAATGCGACTTTAAGCCTAGCTATTGGTGCAAACGATTCTTCATAATCTATTCCTTCTTGAGAATACCCTTTAGCCACAAGACGAGATTTGTTATGAATAACACCGCCTCAAAGATCCAGTTTGTTGTTCCGCATCCATTTGAGTCCAATGACATAAATCCCATCCGGTCTTGGAACAAGTTCCCGGACTTCAGACGCTTGAACCGATTCAACTCTTCTTGCATTGATTCAATCCAATTGTCATATGTCATAGCTTCTTTAATGTTTCGTGGTTCATCTTGACAAACGGTGAGTGCATAAAAACAAGTTTCAGCATCTGTATGAAGTCGTTGTCTTGTCATGACTGGGTTAGAAGGATCGCCAATCACATTTACTAAGGGATGATCTTTTGTCCATTTATGTGTTGAATGGTGATGATTGAACGTTGTATGCATATTTGACGGATCCAAATTGCGTGAAGATAACTCTCCAATCTGCGAGTGTGGGTACTTCTTGAGTTTGTGTTTCATGAGCTGTGTCAGTGTTGGATGCAATGTGTTCTTCTGTTGATTGAGAATCATGCAGTGGTGCATCTCGTGCAATGGTTGTTGTTGTTGGAGCAGGTGTATCGGGTATTGGATTATTATCAGGGTGTGCAGCAGAAATAGTCGATACATCTGGAGCACTACTTTCGGGAATCTCATCAAACAAAGGACCAAACAATGTTGCCAGTTGTTAACGAGTGAATTCCATGGGTGGAACAGCTGATGAAAAAGGAAAATTTAGACGGTTGGATGCAGGTCCTAAGCGGTTTTGCTCAGAAGCCATTCACACTTTGTACACGCATGGGACTACATAAATCCATATGAAGCAAGTGAAGAACATGTAGAGAACTTGGTTCTGGTTTTGAGGGAAAATTAGATCTCTTGCTCTTGCCTTGTTCACAAGCCGAACATAAGTGATCTTTGGTGTATTGGAACCTTGGAAGACCATCAACTAACTTATGACGAGCGAGTTCAGTCATGGTTTTGAAGTTTAAATGAGAAAGTCTTTTATGCCATAACCATGATTTCGTCGAAGTTGCTTTTGAGAGAAGATAAATCGGTGAAGATGCACTCATATCGGACATAGGAATCGTATAAAGATTTGTGCTCCGATTGTCGGTGACTAAGTCATGTCCTTCCAAATCACGTACGTAACATGTTTTGGAGCGAAATCAACTTCCAAATCATCATCATAGAATTGTCCAACTGAGTAAAGATTGTGTCCAAGACCTTCAACATAATAAACCCGACTAATCTTGATGTTTCCATTAACATAATCTCCATATCCCATTATTGCATCAAAATGATCATTCCCGAATCTGACAGTACAGATGAACTTTGAAATAAAGTTTACTAATAGCTTAAGATTGCCTGTCATATGCCGGGTACATCCGCTATCAACAATCCACAGAACAAGTTGAATCACCTGCAACACACGAAGACAGCGAGGGTGGTATGATGGAAGTAGTGGAACCCAAAGAGTTAGTTGGTTCCATTATGTTAGATTTACACACATTTAGGAATCCATTTAAAACTTGAGGTATGCTGCAACCATTATTGCCATATCCAACTATTTTTCGCTTTGGTCTTAGTGAAGTCACTAGGTGAGTACACTTTCTTAGGAGGTGTTTCTGCAGCAATAGGTGTTTCTACAGATTTCTCAGAAATTACATTGTGCACCTTCCCTAAATTCAATTTTGCAACTATAGTGGACCTAGAGGGAGGGCCAATTATAGATTTCTTAGAACGAGCTAACAAAGAATTTTCAACACATTTTTCATGATTACCATACATCATACTTTTACGACAAAAAAACACAAGAAGCATTAACGCTTGAAACGCTTACGGACTTATCATTCGTTATAATCGACATTAGAATTACAAGTTGCCAAATTTGAATCTAAAGCGGATGCAACATGATTTTTATTCGATTTCCTAAGATGAACTTCTACTTCTGATGTTGGACGAGTGCTCTTCCTATGTTGCGAGATCCTAGTATTTTCTTTTTGTCTCTTTTTCTCGGATCTTCTAACATTAGTGGACGCAACTATTCCTGTAGCAATGGAAGAAAGCAAATTAGTTTCCTAAGTTTTCTCAATTATATACATGCCAGGAGCAATCACGTTTGTGCTACTAGACTTGCTAGATTCTTGTTTAGCTAGCTTTTCTTTAAGCTCAATGATGATGTGTTTTTTATCCTAAATTATGGAATTTAATCTTCCTCGTTCACCCACCATGTGTCGAGTGTATTCAACATGGTGATCAAGTTCTTTTGATCCTTCAGAACGAACAATTTTATGAGAATCAAAAATCGTTTGATATTCCTGTTTGACTTGTGCATCTCTTGTTTATATTTGAAAATTTGACATTTTAACGACGCATTTTCATCATCAAGAAATTCGACTTTTGATAGTCGCGACTGTTCCAAAGACAACTTTTCCTTTTGAATTTGTAAAGCAATTTCAGATTCAATTGTCTGAGACTGATACCATTGAAGTCTTCGTTTAAGTTCAGAAATCTCCATTGAAAGTTTAGATTGAACATCATCATTTTATGAAAACTTTTCTCATTTTCCTCTTTTAATTTCTCAATTTCATGCCTTAACATCCGATTGTCCATTTCAACGCTTGAACAATATTGAGATTCTCGAAGCTAACACAAAGATCATTTACGTACAAATTCACAATATATAACCACGAAGCAATATTAGCGAAATAGCATCTTCTAACAATTGATCAAAGGCATTTTGAAGATCTTGGTTTTTGCATTGTTCTTGTGAAACTGAGTTTTCAAGTGTGTTAAAAGCTTCAACCATTGAAGTCACCTCTTGTTAAAGTTACCTTTCCCAGTGGGTTGCACACAGACGCAAATGTGCGACGTGAGGTGAAATTTGCGTTTGAAGCATTTGTCTTTTC
This sequence comes from Chrysanthemum lavandulifolium, assembly GCA_022545495.1. Lineage (NCBI taxonomy): Eukaryota > Viridiplantae > Streptophyta > Magnoliopsida > Asterales > Asteraceae > Chrysanthemum > Chrysanthemum lavandulifolium. The sequence goes on from CM040241.1 coordinate 162,898,793, forward strand.
TCTCTTGCATAAGCAAATTGAAAATTAGATGCTTTTAACTCAGAATTTTTTTCAATTGCCGTTTCTAAAAATGAAATATCTTCCATAAACGTTTGAAAGTACCGTAATACTAAACAAGGTTTAGGAGTTTTTGGCAATGAGTCGCTTTTGCAAGAAGACGGTAAAGGACCATTTATTTGTGCAACACTGTGAACGGGACCTTCCACGCAGGATGCCTTAGTTATTTTAGAAATATTATACGATGGTGTTGAAATGGCATTCAGTTTGTAAGAAGCATTTTCTCTTGTGTAATCATATGGTAAAATTCCATTTTGGCGCAATTTTAAGCGACTTCGATCATCTTGTGCCCATTGTTCCTCACAATCAAATACAACAAGTTGCATGCTTGGATCTAAAAGACATTGAGCACTATAAAATTTTGGTATTTCCTTGAGAGTTGTGTGAAGAAAACGTGGGTGATTATACCCAAGAGCAAAACGTTTTGAGTCATCGGGACTCTGTAGTAAAGTTGACATTTCAATTTGTTTCACTGAGTGGCCAATCTTATATACAACAGTGCCAAAATCTTTTAACCGTCTTTCTAATCGAAGAATTTCCTCGATTTGATCATCAATGCGTTCTCATATTTCTTCTTGAATTCAGAAAAATTTGACCGACTTTTTGAAAAATCATGTTTAGTATTTGAAAGTTCCGTTTGAAGATTTTCAATGTTTTTCTGAAGTTCAGACTTTTCTTGTTCAATTTTAGAAATCTTTTCGTTGTTTGACGCAACAATTTCGTGCATCTGATGTTGAAGGTTTTGTTCGTTAACGTAAGATTTTTGAAAGGCCACTTCAAAACTTGTTTCTCATGTAGTTTTTTTTTTTCAAAATCATTTATCCGTTTTCGACAACTCTCAAGTTCAGCATTCAAGCAGGTAATCTCAGCCCTTAGGTTTTGGTTGATCTCATTACATTTTGCAGTTTGGGCTTGCATTGGCAGAAGTAATGAATTAAGAAATTTCGAATCTAGACCATGAATTGCTTCACTGCTCAATATGCTCATTATTTTCATCATCACTTAGTTCATCAAATGTAACCATGCGGTTAATTTGATCAACTTCAAGATGATTAAATAATGATTCATGTTGAATGATTGTTGCTCATCGTGCGATGCGCACACAATTGCATTTATGAGGCATATATCGCTGTCGTGCACGAGATAGACCATCCGTGTCATAGACCGGTCCATTCTTTGTTTAAGCGATGTGATGTTCTGCATATTTGCCATCAAAACCATCGCAACATTTGCTTCCAAATCTTCATATTCATCATCCGAGATAAAGTATACGCCATAAAACCTTCTTTGAGTGTCACCGAGTTCTCCCTCGCTTCATCCTTGTATGCCATCAAGATGACTTGTTTGTAGTAATCACCCTCTAGTTCATGGTTCAGGACAAGCATTAGCAAGATGACCTTGCTTTTTGCAATTGTAGCAACGAATAGAAGTCCCTAAAGACGGTGAATTCCCTGTTTCCACAACTTGAACATTCTCTTGAAGTTATTACTCGATCACCCTGCTGATGTTTGACCATTTCCAGAATACCCACTTGTAATCATCCGACAACCACTAGTTCTGTTCTGAACTTCAACTTTGCCACCTTGTATAACTGCGTGACTTTTGGGATTTGATGATGAACGAAGATGATTTTTTGACTGAGTAGAGAACTTGGAGGAAGGCTTTAGCAAGAAAGGCCATTCAATGATTCAATGCTTCAAAAGCATCATCTTGACCATCATTGGTTTGAGCATAGTATGCAGTGTCAGAATCACCTTCGGGATTGACTTGATGAGAAGGTGTGGGTGCAGCATAAGAAAAGTGACGTTGTTGTTGATCAAAAGCATGATTTGACTTTGGGTAAGGATTCGGATAACTATGTGCCATGAGAGCAATCAGATCAGAAATCAGTGGTGGAGGAAAACCGTATGTGCCACGAGCTTCTTTGTCTTTGAGAACCTCATATTGATGATGTTTCAGATAATCATACAACAACCCATACTTTACATCATGAAGATCCTTGACTTGTCGAACAAAAGTAACATACTTATGCCTTAGAAATCGACTTCTTCAGATACTTACCATGAGGTTTCTTGATTTCCATATACCTTAGAAATCGACTTGCCTATTGCACATTATTGCCTGGTGTAAGCATTAGAGGACGAGTATCCGAACCAGCTTCATGAATCGATTGCTGACTTGTAACAGCTTCACACATTTGAGAAAACCAAGTTTGTTGTTGAGGGATTCGTGGAACCATTGAAATTCGTTGTTGAACTTGTTGTGGAGGTTGTTGTGGAGGTTGTTGAGGAGCTTGTTGTAGGGGTTGATAAGGATAATAGGGGTAATGAGGATAGTACGGATATGGTGGTTGAGACATAATTGTTGTTTGATGAATGATGTGGATCGTTAAGGATGATTAAGATTGATGTTGTTTAGGTTTATGTAGATTAGTAGCAAAGTCCAGAAATCCTAACTCACAGAAATCCAAAGTAGCAGAAATCCTAACCCACAGAAATCCAAAGTAGCAGAAATCTTAACTCACAAAAATCCAAAGTAGCAGAAATCCTAACTCACAGAAATCCAAAGTAGCAGAAATCCAAACTTGCAGAAATCCAACTCACAGAAAACTAACTCGCAACTTTTCAGAAATCCTAACTCCCAACATTTTCCAGAAAATCCAAACTCACGAGATTCTTACTCGCAGCTTTTCAGAGATACTAACTCGCAACTTTTTTCAGAAAATAGTAACTCGCAACTTTTTTAGAAAATAGTAACTCGCAGGATTTAAAATAGTAACTCGCAGAAATCAGATATAGTAACTCGCGGGATTCAGAAATAGTAACTCGCAGGATTCAGAAAAAATAACTCGCAAGAATCAGAAAGTAGTAACTCGCAGGAATCAGAAATTCCTAACTCGCAGGATATCTGAAATTTGCTAACTCGCAAATATTCAAACCAAAATTCCTAACTCGCAAATCTTCAAGTCTGAAATTTTGCTAACTCGCAAAAATACGTATTTTACTCCTAAAAATGCATAAATTTCAATCTAAAACACGTTTTTAAGCACGGATTTCTACTGGGGATCTAATCAATATTAACATAAACTATGATAAAGTATCTCAATTTTAGATAAAACAATTTTGAAAAAATTTAAAATTTTCTAACTCACTAAAATTCATAAATCTAAAACATGAAATTTGATTTTATCACAACCAAAACTATCCTTGGCTCTTGATACCACTTGTTAGGTCACCATTCTATCACATTACAACATATATTCTAGAGAGAGAAAGTGGAAGGAACTAATGAAGGATTAATGAAAGGTTTATTTCAATTAGAACCAACACCCTCTCCCTTCAAGGGAGGCGGTATTTATAGTGTTTACATAGATAGGGGTGTTTCCCCTTGGTTCTAGAAGAACCATTAATCACAACTCATGGGCTTACTACATGAGTTGTAAATCTAATTACAAACATTTATAAACCATAGTTATTAACAACCTATTACAAATGAAATGACCTACACTTCATAATAAAACATGTTCCTAACAAAACCCACACTACCGGCACATGATACAGCATGGTCTCCATAAATATCTCCCGTAAAGACCCTGGACCAAGCTGAGCACGGCTTCGGACTAGAGAATAAAGGAACACCCAACGGATAGCATAACACACACCGGTAGATCCTACTATTCTTAGTCTGTCCCAACCCAAAGATCGGAACTACCCTAAGCCAGTAAGAAGTATGCTCCTCCATCTGAGATTTCTATAAAGCCATTTGTCGAGTGGATAGAGAAAACGTAGATTCAGCCGTTTGAGTAACATGTGTGAAATATATATCTGTTAGTTTCTTCATGAGTTTGGGGGTAGATTATTATTATTAGAGTAAACTCCAAAATACATCCATGTGGTTTACACCATTTCGCACCATACATCCCTCTCGCAAAAGTTTCAACATATACATCACTCCGTTAGTAAAAGTTAACCTATATACATCCCTCAGTTAAAATAAAGACTAAGGGTGCAGATTATTTCTCCGTTATCTCCTAAAGAGATAGATAATGTTTACACCGTTAGTCCTCTGGGTTAACGGCACTTGCACCGTTAGTCATTTTTACGTTTCTTAGTTTTTACGCCATCCTTTTACGTTTTCCGCTTTTTCGTTTCGCCCGTTTTTCGTTTCGTCCGTTTTTACGTTTTACCGCTTTTACGTTTGATAGATTTTTTCGTTACTTTTTTTTTACGTTTCGTCCTTTTACGCCGTCCGCTATTTTGAATTTTCGGTTAAAATCTCGCGATTCTTGATGTAAAACATCATTCGGACAACTTTCGCGAAACATTTTACCCTTTTGATGATTCGGACCAAAATGGGTCAAAATCGTTATTTCAAAATCGTGCGAAACATTTTTATCCATTTTCATACGCTTATCCATGTCATACATTTGTATCCGCTTACACGACGTATTGTATGTATAAAATGAATGAAAACGGATAAAAGCATAAGAAAATGAACGAAAACCAATAAAAGTGTATGAAATGGATAAAACTTATGAAAACGTGAAAAGGACGAAACGAAAATACGTATTTAAAACATTAAAAAACAGACGAAACATTAAAAACAAAACAAAACCGTAAAAAAGCAGACGAAAACGCTTAAAACGGATAAAGACTTAAAAACGAACGAAACGTAAAAAACCGAAACGTAAAAACGGCAAAACGTAAAAACGGACAAAACGTAAAAAATGCGAAAACATAAAAACGGACGAAAACGTAAAAAATGGAAAAGAACATAAAAAACTAAAGTAACGTAAAAAAAGGACTAACGGTGCAAATACCGTTAACCCAAAGGATTAACGGTGTAAACATTATGTTGTTCCCTATTCACTATCTTAAAAACAGTAAAGTGTCTAAAATAAGTTAATAGTGAATCAATGACTGAAAAGATATAAGTAAAACACAAAGAGTAATTTTCAACATCATATTCTTATTAGAAATGAATCAAAAGAATACGTTGCCCTAGTACTTGCGGAACAGTACTAGGGATTGAAATGACAAAGTGTTTGTAACTCCTCTTTAAGCTCACGCTAAGTCTGAACACAACTACAAGTACCCACTGAGCTATCTCGTGATTGTTGTATTTGGAGGAGTGAAAGATGGCTTGCGTGTATGTGTGTTTTACAATTCACAAGCTTAAACTTTCACTTCATCTCTTATGCTATTTATACAAGTATGAGTTTTAACTTTTCCTAAGTGACAACCGACAATTTGCGTAAGACAAAACATCGATGTATTTGGTCTCATTTACAAAGACTATATTAGGTAAAGGGACCAAGCCACTTTCTACTTGTCAAGATCGATCTTTGAGCCTTCAGGAAAGTTGACTTTCAAGATAAGCACTCCGCCTTTATCGCTTCAAGCATAACCGCTTTGTCCCGCCCATTCTTCGCCTTCATAGTCTTCGCCTTGATTTCGGTTTGTCTTCAAATGTTTGTAGTTAGAGAGGAGTTTGAGGATTCAGTGAGTTATTGTCATCACTTACTAAATCCACCATCTTCTTCTTGACTCGCCTTCACCCTTTAAGTTCCGCCATCGAGTGGAGAGACTTCTTTTATGTCTCTTCGAAGGCGTCGAAGATGGCTCATCGAGAGACTATGCACTCAAATGACCTGTTAGTGTTTAACGGTCTCAAGCACTTAGGTTATTTTCTATTCAAATCCTAGATTGCGGATTTGGGTATTTATCGAACCCAACACATTATCTATCTCGTTAGGAGATAACGGAGAAATAATTTGCACCGTTAGTCCTTATTTTAACTGAGGGATGTATATAGGTTAACTTTTACTAACGGAATAATGTATCTGTTGAAACTTTTGCGAGAGGGATGTATGGTGCGAAACGGGGTAAACCACAGAGATGTATTTTGGAGTTTACTATTATTATTATTATTATTTATTTTATTTTTTTTATTTTTTTTTAATTATAAAAAGGGCAAATGGCATAAAAAGGCATCAAAGTTAGGGTCCATTTCCAATTAAGGCATTCTTCTTTTTTTTCTTGCATAAAAAGGTACCCAACAAAACTTTTTGGCGGATTTGGGTTTTTACTAACGTCTGCTAACCCACTTCGTTAGTATATTACATATTTGGTCCTTTAATGTGTATAATCATTTCAATCAACATCCAAAATATATATATATATATATATATATATATATATATATATATATATATATATATATATATATATATATATATATATATATATATATATATATATATATATATTTATATATATTTTCTCTCTCGAACGGAAAAAAAATGAAAAGAGAATTCTCTCCTCCTCTCCCACGGTGAACGACAAAGAACACCACCACCCCCACCGCCTCACCTCCACTTCGCCACACTACTTGATAGCATCACAACTATCACCATCATCAACACCAATAAGGGTTGCGCTTATTTGCTTGGTATGTTTTAATTTGAGTTAACCACAGCCGCTCCATCACCACTTGATAACACCACCATCTTCATCTCCACACATTTGCTCGTCCTTGTGGTATGTCGAAACAAAACCACTATTGTTAATTGCTATCATATACAAATTGATTGCTAAAACAGTTATTATGTTTTGGTTGATTAAAACTTCTTTAAAAAAATAGTTTTGAATCTTTTCATGTGGTTAAAGTTGGTTAAAAGTGATGCTTGTTTATTTTGATTTTTGGTTTGCGACAGAAACACCCAAGAGGGTGTGTTGTGATTCAGCGCAGAAACAACCCACCAAGGTCTAAGAGACCCCGAAGGGTGTGCTTGTTGTTTGTTCTTCTTCTTATTTGAGCCTGGAGAAGCACCAAAGGGTGCGTTGGTTTGTGTGTTTTGGCCAACGCAACAGCCCCAAAAGGGGTGCTTGTTTGTTGTTCTCGGTTCACTGGTAAGACAACAAGAGGGTGTGAGTCGTGACCCGTATAGGATCACAGGTTCGATTTATGTTTGGTTGCAATCGGTTTGACAAAGTGCTCATTTTGTTTTGTTTGGATTCGCGATTTAGATTTGCTTCCCATTGGAGCTCAAGGATACAAGAAATATTAATGGCTGTGATCAATGGTTTCATTCTCCAAAGATAAATTGGATGGCTCAGATTATGACCAAAGAAACACAAAGTGACCCAAGCTCAGTTTTACCTCACAGAGAAAACACACAAGAAGAGATTGAAGACCTAGGATTACTTAGTATAAATAGAGTAGTTTGTAGCCATGATAAGGCACCCTTTTTTTACTTAGTCTAAAAAAATTAGTTTATTGTTTTCTAATGTAATGTTATTTTCGAGTTAATGAAGTTTTCTTTTTTATATATTTGTTACATCTTTCTTTCAGTTTAAATCTGTTTTTAAGTGCAAAAATCCCACAAAGGGCTATTTGGGTCAAGTGTTTCAATTGGTAAAAAAACCACATTTTGCCCGTTTGACCTTCAGGGTCAAACTCATTTTAAGGTTATTAGTTAGTTCTAAAAGTTAGAATTATGTTCTAAAAGCTTTTGAAGAAGTTGGGTTTGAAAAAAAAAGGTTCAAGAATGACCTGAGTCATTGCTCATGGTTTCATTGGAAGGTTGTTTTCGCCTAAATCTTCTAGTAGTTGTTTTTCTCACGCCTCTACATACCCAACTAAATCATTCTAGCTTTATTTACCTTTAGAATCACTGTAGGTAGTTCAATTTTGTCATAGAAATCAGTATTTTGTCCATTTTGAGTTCTGTTTCAGTCAACGAAGTAGCCTAACACCCTTAAGCTTTTGATTTTTAATTTTCTCATCTTTAGTTTTCATGATCTAAAATTTGGTAAAAAGGGAGTTTGGTTGCTTATACATTTGGTAGTATTTTCCGTTGATTTTTATGATTTTGTTTTCACAATCTTTTGACAGCTCAAACAAGCTGCATTGGACATGCAGTCCTGAGCATACCAACACCCCAAGTCAGCAGATGGACACGAGATGCAACTGTATACAGAGCCATCTAATTCACCCTCCTCAACCATTATGCACCAAAACCGAAACAACCCCACAAAGCGATTTCTCCCTAAAATCCCATGGTTTTCGTTCAAGCATTTCATCAAACACCTTAAGTGCATTATCAACCATACCAGCTTGGGATTGAGAGTGATGATTCGAATAAAGATGCAGCTTTGTTGGGTCTGGTTTGGATTTGAGTTCACGAAATGAGGTTTTGAATTTGGGTTTGGGTTTGGATTGGGTGATTATACGGAAATGGAAATGGGATGGTGCATAAAAATGACTACAAAATCAAGGACCAAATATGTAATATACTAACGGTGAGTTAACGAACGTTAGTAAAAACCCAACCGCCAAAAAATTTGTTGAGTACCTTTTATGCAAGAAAAAAGAAGAACGCCTTAATTGAAATGGACCCTAACTTTGACGCTTTTTACGCCATCGTTTCTTATAAAAACATCACTTTATTAAAAACTCAAATGATTCTAAGAAATTAGTGTAGAAAGAAACCAACCTACCCCACCCTCCAAAGAATAAAGAAACTAATAATTATTATTATTATTATTATTATTATTATTATTATTATTATTATTATTATTATTATTATTATTATTATTATTATTATTATTATTATTATTATTATTATTATTACTACTACTTTATACTCTTCTAATTTTCCATGCATCTTTTTAGCGGATATGAAATAAATAGCGTATTATTTCAATAACGGTTTGGTATAAAGCAATATTGGAAAATTACCGAATCATGGAATTGGGTACAAAAATTTTCAAACCTTAGAAAGCTGTAAACTAACCGGATGAAAAACCCGAGTCTAAATGCCCAAAACTCAAGCAAATATGGGATTTTGGTTAGTATTGTAATACAAGTGTTTTTAAGCCAAATTGCATGCACGTGTAATAAAAAACCCAATTCTTAGATACGGAGAATATATTAGATCACGTGTTTATCACTGAGACAAGTCGGTTGAAACTTTTGACTTTTATAGTCACTGAGACAATTTATCACGAAAACGAGGCATTTAAACGAGGTATTTTTTTTTTATAGTTATTATTTAAAAAATCGTTTATACAAGATATATATTTTTAGCTTTTCTTTATGCAAAATCAGTATTAATATTTTAGATATTTAATATATTTGACCTTAAATTTCTACAACTCATAAATATTCTACAATTCATAGTCTTAAAAACTGAAAAGTAAAAACAAAAGAGCTCAAATTTTTTGATTATTCATCATTTATAGACTATTGGGGCTTACGTAATCGGATCTTTATAAATGACGGAAAAAAAATGTGATTAAAAAATCAGAGGTCTTTAGAGGCCTAAAGCCATAAATTTACTTGTTTTACCTTTGAAACACCCATGTATAGATGTTGAGTTTGCTGGTGGCAACGATAGATAAACGAGATTAGACATTTACCTTTTTAAAATTTATACAATGTCATTACAAGGTCCTGTATTATGATTAGATTGAAACAAATATTACAGTGTTTTTATTTCGGTATGGTTTTGGTAACTTTTTTTTATAGCAGTTTTCATTTTGTATCTTTGAATTAACAAAGAAATTGCAACCACTATTTTAGATTAAGTCATAAGTATTTACAGTATGCTAAAATATAACGCATATAAAAAAAGATGCATACTTAACATGTCAGCATTTTTATAATTTTTTGGTTATTAAAAAAGTATTATTTTTATTTAAATTACTATCTTATCACGATGTATCATGTTTGACTCAATTTTAAAGGATCTTAATCTAGTAAAAACATGAATCATACAATTTTATATGTATTATTTTCTGTAGTCTTTATACCAACCAAGATACAAGAAACAAATATAGATGCCGCAATTGTGCGCGACAAACAAGTAACATCATTCTAAGCTCACAACTCAGTTGTATTTATCTATATATATTTATACTATATATGATGCGTGAATGGTATTTTTATTTTGTTAGAACACGAAAAGTGTAAATGCATGAACTTTTATGTAATATTTTTTAATAAATAGGGTAAGTTGTATAAAAGTTATGTTGTCGTGAGACCTGCTACCCTCGCAACACCTATATAGTTGTGAGGGGAAGCTAATAGGTTGAGAGGTCTTTCAACGTATGTTTGTAAAAGTATAAATACTCTTTACCTTATAGGTTATAAGGTGTGTTTCTATTTTATGTCTTGCGAGACTTTCGTCAAATTCTATTTCGTTTCTCTCTCTACGATAAAAGTGATCACACCCATTTTCTCTCTCTAGTTTACATTGAAGATTTTGAAGGTTTTGAAGCAGCTATGAATGGTGCAGGTGATTCAGTTCCAAGCTATGATTCAGAAAATGTTGGAGATTTTATCAATAAGGTCACCTTTGCTCTTGATAATGAATCTTTATCAATCTGAAGGTTTTTATGAGTTCATTCATGGTGGCATAATAACTACTAGTGAGTTAGCTGAGATTAATTTAAGTAGTATTACATCTACATGTTGCACTCATGAATTAACTAATCATGATCATACCAATATGCTTCAAAATTACGCATTAATTCAATGTTGAATTTAAAATTATGTTAACTTGCTTAAAATGGAAAAAAGATAAGAGTGCATCCTTGGAAAGAAAATCAAAGATATGTTGCATGATGAAAAGTCTAAAAGGCCCTTAATGTTAAAAAAAGGGAAATTCTTGAGTTACAAATGAAAATTTTAAACTTCAACGGAATATTTCTACTTTTGATGACATTAAAAATAAACATGAATCCGAAGTTTGAAAACTTAACAATGAAAAATTTGATTGTGTTCAAAGAATCACTAAACTTGAAACAATTCTTCGAAAAACTGGGCAAACAATTCAGACTGTACACATGTTATTCTCTAAACCAGATTCAATTATGGAGCTAAAACAAGGCCTAGGTTTTTCTAACCCACCTTATCTAAACACGGCAAAAAAAAGCCGAACAAAGTTTGTATATTATGGATTACATGAAACGTAATCCCTTCAAAGGATGTATGTTTGTACCTAAAGACATCTCTCAAGAGGAAACTCATAACCGTTTCCTTTGTTTACATAAAAACGCCAATTTCTCTTATCACCGTGCTAATCGTGGTTTAATTAACAAAGAAAATGTTCTTACATGAAAAGATACAAAATTGAAAAATCACGTGGAATGATTTGATAATTCATATTATCGAAACAAATATGAGAGTAATAGGCTAATAGCTCTAAATATATCATAGTTATCATGATTTTTTTATATGATCGAAAAATTTTTACTATTCTATATATTAAACTTGCATTTTTGATATTTTTTATGATTTATGACCATTTTGCCCCTCATGGGTTAATAGAATGAAAGGCAAAATGGTCATAAAATATACAAAAAAAACCAAAAATGCAAGTTTAGTACATAGAATAGCAAAAAAAAAATTGTTTGATACATATAAAAAGAAATGACAACTATGATACATTATAAAGCCATTTGACCTAACCCTAAGTGCTAAATGGGATCAAGACATTGGGATTTGGGCTTTATTAAACTAACACCCTCTCTCAAACTAACAATGTTTTGATGGTAAACATTGCGAGTTTATCAAACTTAAAATAAACTAAAATTGAAGTACAAACAACAAATTTTAGAGCTGCCTTAGAGTACAAACTCGATCGAGATGTTTTATTCTCACGAATCCAAAATGAAATGTAGAACCAGAGCAGAGCCACACAAATACGGAGATGCACAAAGAGAACAAATGTAACTGTATGCATAGCAGGACCAAGTAAATGCAGACAAATAAAGAACATATTTAGGTAGACAAGTGCGATGTACATATAAAGAGCAGATTAACCAAACACATAATCAGATGCAGAACCAGCGGAATAAGAGCAAAACCTCGTGGATACAAAACTTGTTGATGTCGAGATGCAACACATAACTTATGTACGAAGATTGAATTAACGATCCTACCGATACACCAAACTTAATGCACCAATTAAAATCCATCCTTCTTTATTTGTTTTTGATAAAAAAATCATGCAACCATGTATTCTTAGATGCAAGTAGATGACGACAGTGAAAGATCCCAGCGACTAAACGATTTTTAATTCATAACTCTGATACTATATAAAAATCAGAAGAAAAAAAGACAATTGTATTATCAGATTTAATGAACAACTAAAATTACATAACATTAAATAGAAAATAAACTTAAACTAACCTAACCCTAAATGCTAAATGGGCTCAAGCTTTCAGGCTTTGGCTTTATTAAATAGACAAAGGGAACTTATTATAAACTAAAATGTTATGTCGTGGCATGAAAACTTGGACACATGCGAGAAGCAATAATGCATGGAGTATATACGCCAACCGTGAAACCATGATAACAAAGTCTCGAACTATAGTATTTTAAACGACGTTCGGACAAATTGATATGTATGGACCAACCATTTTTGCACTTCATTGCACTAATTAGTGCATGAGCTTGAGTGCTTGATGGCACTAGCTTGTGTACCTTTGTTTTACATGAAACGTAACATCCAATTTCCTATCAGTTTAGTGACGCAGGTTAAGCAATCATGAACATGTTGGTTCTTACACGCCTCCAAATAAATAGCGGGCATATAATTTCTTGAATTGGACAAATTAGTTAAACAGCAAGCTAGGACAAAAAAACGAAAAAAGTAAAGGTCTTGTGATATTAAAACATGTTCAAGCTTTTGTTATAACTAAGAGAGATACCAAGAATGCACGGCAGCGGCACTACGCGATTATATTTTACTACGAGAAACGTTATCCCTACTCAAATAAGCAGATAATCGAAAGAGATTACCCCATCCAAGCCTGGGACGATCGAATCTATCGTACAAGTATGATTTATTTGTGTTGTAGTTTTGATTCTTTATAAACCATGCTCTTTTTATATTAAGATTTCATAACTAACATACTAATGTATATCAATAAATTTTTTCGCTTTATATAAAGTATTGATATGGTGGTTACACATTTTTCCTCATTAAAATCACTTGTTTGATCATTAATATGACAGTTATAAATTTTGAGGTTACAAATATTGATAAAGTTTTGAAATCCTTCCATAACAAAGCAAAGTTTTAAGAAATTGAATTTTGTTCTTTACTAATGGCTAATAATCCAAAATGCTTTATTTATTAGTAGAGATATGGTTACAATATTTTACAATATTTGAAAGCATGTCCTTCCTTTTGAGTACACGCTACAGCTCTATTCCATATCCCATCAGCATTTTAGTCTCTTCGCCAAACACAAATGAAACACATGGTTAAGTGAATTGCATCAAACTTCATTGGATTTATATAATGTCCTTGTTTTACAATTTGATGCATATTTTTCTTCTACTTAGTCAAATAAGTAGAGTTAAATCTTGTTCAAGCTCGTCGGAAATGTATGAACAACTATGCTTCTAGCTTTTTGGGTAGAAATTACGGTCTCGCAAATTGTAATATCTTAAAAGTCAAATACGTACTCTCTTCGATCATTTTTCCCAGTCCCAAATAGAATGAGAGATGTATAAATTCTTGTTTTTACCTTTGGAAAATTGTCATATATAACACACATGCATGACTCATTGGGATAATGTAAAAGATTCCATACGCGTCATTATGTCGCACCATTAATTACTTGGAGGTGAAGCAATAACACATGGAGTATAAGAAGTTCGTATGCGTCAATTACAAAACCAAACAAAGCTTTTTGGTTGAATCTTCAACATCGGTTCCAAAAGATATGGAAGGACCACTAGTTTTTAGACTTTATTGCAATAATTGGTGCATGAATTGAAGTAGAAGAAGATGATGGTCATTTCTTTGTCTTATTTTAGGCTAAACTTGATGTGTAGAAAACTAAATGTCTACCAGTCCATAAACTTCGAATTTAAAATCACCTTTATGATTCAACTGGATGCCTTGATAATTTTTGAATGTATTGGTATTAGTTTATCATCCCTCAAAATGGTCCACGACATCTTTATCCATATATGGAGTGTATATATATATATGTAGCTTATGACAATGTCTCCATGCTCAATGCAGATTGCAAAATTTTTCGCCTCACACTATATGCTAGGATACACGGAACGCCGCCGGATGTCAGATCACGCACCAAACGCTTCGGAAACGAAACGCCGGAAACGCGAGAACGCTTAGGAAACGCCCCGAGAAAAGTGGAAACGTTTCATCAATTGGGATACGTCGATTTATATCTAAGAAACGTTTGAGGAAACGTTTCTGGCCTAAAAAGTCATGTTTCCCATGACTGAATCGGAATAAGAGGAAGCAAAGTATCTTGCCGTAAAAAAGACAAGACGGAAGGAGGAAGGGCAAGAAAGAACAAAAGAGAAAGGTTAAATAGATGAGTAATGATAAGAGACCTAATTTATACGACTAAATTCACGCCTAAATAATTCATCATGACATGTGGACGATATTTTCTTTCATAATCCTCACCATTAATCTCACACATGTCGCGATCTTAGAAGCAGATATCTTTGCGACGAAGTTTTACCACGCAAATCATTTTCCTAAATAGATAAGGCACTGGTCTCAATTTTATTTGTGTGGTCACAGGTCATGATGCATAGAAAATGGGAAAACATTTAATTTTCTTTTTTATTTTCTTTTTAGGTACAAGGTCCTTTACTCATAATTTCATAAGTATGGCATATATTAGCTTTATATTGTATGACTCTATCTTAAATTCTTATGAGTAGTGTTTGGTCCCCTCTCGTGTATCTAACTTAAAATGCGGAGTTATGTTACGTTTTTTTTTACTCTCATTTCACTTTTCACATAAAAAGTCCAGTTACTAATCTCTTTTTTCCTCGTAAGTTGTAGTCTAGTCACAAAATAAATAAACATGTAACTTATTTGATTGATTAAACTTTATATACTTAATTCTTTTTAATATTAGTGTAATATTTTTGAATACATTTGCCATATACTAAAAAATTATAAAATATATAGACGCTTCACTGCATCTGCTTTCGAATTTTAGGATGTTGCTGCTTCCTGCACCCGCCCCCGTCCCTGCTTCATTCCCCGCAACTTAGACTATATGCATACATATGTACATGTAGCTTATGACATCGTTGGCTAAGTAATTTCTACGTCTTAAAATTTTGAATTTGTCGTACTTGCATTAGTCACACTTAAAATAAATTGTTCAGTACTGGATCTCTAAGTTACACTAGCTAGGAACATGCTGGCCAGTTTTCATTTATTCGTCCATTATTGGGATACATTTTACATACAAGCTAGCTAGGTAAAATCATCTAGACTATTCTAGAGTCTATCAAGATATGTAGAAAGAGCAAAGCATAGAATTGACAAAGGTATTGCAGTGGTTTAGCTATATATTGAAGATATATAAGTGGTAACTACTACTATAGTTAACTACTCTAATTTGTTCCTTAAATGATGGAACACGTACGCAAAATATGTGTATATTAATATTTGTTTTGTAATGTTTATCTGACACGCATGATGATAATATGATCGAATGTAAAAATGAGTGGCGCTTTCCTTAATGACATAGATAAGACGGAATCTTTACATCTCGACTTTAAGGTTGTTAATCATCTGTGTATGATATCATAACTACCTTAGAAAGGACAAATTAAAGCCTTTACACGTCTAGAAAAGAAGGCATTTTAAGATAAATGTCTGAGAAAGTTACAAGATGTCCATATGAGCTCCATGAACTTTTGAGACAACACAATGGATCAACACATATCCATCTTTTTATTCATGAATCAAAGATTACATGTGCGTTTTTGTCATTTAAATTTAGGGTGTCTGTTAAGCCTTTACATATGTGGGTTATGTGTGTTGATGATATTGGTATTTGTGGGTTATTTTAAGAGAAATACTTGGTTGGTGATGGTGCAATGTGAAATAGCAGGAGCGACTCATATATATAGGTCCGTAAAATAGTAAAAGTGGTTTTACTATTAATTGTGTTATTATGTCTTTAATAAAATAACAATATTGTAGAAGGTTGAATATATTTTGAAAAGAAGAATCTTTTATGAGCAATCTGGTATTTAGTATAGGGTTTTCTAACTTTGCAAAGTTAAATGTCTTAATTAATATAGTAAATCTAGAACGATAATAAAGTTAATTTAAAGTACAATCAGCGAATAATCAATAAAGCTTACATATAAAAGGCTTGTAACCAACGGTGGTAGTTGATTACAAAGTGGTGCATTAAAAGCAATTTAACGTAGTTTTTCTTAAGTATTATAAATCCTAGTTATATAAAAAAAAGGTAATTACATATAAATCATTACTAAAATTAAATATTATTTTAATGTTCCTTCTCACTTTTTAATTACGTCAATATCTTTTCAAACTTTTATAATTACATCAATATTCTTTCAACTTTGTAAGTATATCAATATTTTTCACAAATTTTTAAATTCTCATATATATATATATCCAAAATCAACACATTCTTTCATCACTTGAAGCCAAAAAGTATATATATATATATGAACAATATATTCTTTCATATTTATATCCAAACTTTTTCATATTTAATCCAAACATTTGTAATTACATCAATATGTTCTTTTATCACTCGAGGACAAAAAGTATACATGAACAGTTGAACACTATAACAATGATCAATATAGTTTAAAATTTTTAAATCAATATAATTATGATTTAATTTGATTGATTTTTGAATATATATGAGAATTTAAAAGTTCGAAAAAAAAATTGATGTAATTACAAAAGTCTGGGAAAGACATCGATGTAATTACAAAAATAATAAAGATAATTATGTAATATTGAACTTTAAAAATGATATATATATATAATTTTCCCTATATATAAAAATAACACTATAAGAACTATTGTGTTATATGAATTCTACAGAAAATGATACGTTTTATTTCTATAGTAACGTACAAGCGTTCTTTAGCATTTTTAATTTTAGAAGAACAATACTTGGGTAGAGGTGTGACTATATATATAATACTACCAAGCAGCGTGATTGCCGACGGAGTGTTATACCAGCAAATTGTTATAACTACGATATGGTGTTAATTAGTTGTTTTGGTTTAAGTTGGTATCCATTCAAATAGTTATGAGGAACATGCAGTCAAATAATTTAATTAGTAGAATACAAACATGCATTCAAAAATTTGTCATACATTTAAATAGTGGGCACATTGTTGTCATGTCATGTTATTGACATCGTCAAGTTTAGAGAAAACTATCGGTTTAATTTAGGATTTAAGTTTATTTACATACTAAATATTTATACACATATTAAGAGATAAATTTCAGTTACCTTTTTTTAACAAACCCGTTTTAATTTTTTTTTTTAAATATTAATATTTTTACAGTTAATCATTAAGCGAAAAAATATATAATAGCAGCGAACATTTAATTATCTTTCTATAAATGTATACTTTGATATACTTTCGATAAAAGTTTTTTTTTTCTTCGTTTTTTTTATGTTTTTCGTCTTCTTTTTCTTTTTCTTTCGTTGTTGAAACTTGCATGAGAAATCACATGTGATATTACACTAATTTGAATAAAACACATAAAATCACATGTGATTTTTCTCACACGTGATTTCATTTACATGTGATTTTTACCAACTATACATGTGATTATAGAAGTTTTATAAATGAACTGCTATAATCTATAACTCGAATATAGTGTGACTATCTACATCTCATATCCTTTACACTTCGCTTCGACGGGATTAAGTATTCTTGTTGTTGTTGAGTTTTAGAAGAACAATATAATACTACCAAGTATGTGATTATCGACGGAATGTTATACCAACAAATTGTTATAATTGCAATATTACAGTTAGGTGTTTTGGTTAAGTTGGTATCCATTCAAATAGTTATGAGGAACATGCATTTAAATAGTTTAATTAGTAGAATACTAACACGCATTCAAAATTTGTCACAAATTTAAATAGTTAGCACATTGTTGTCATGCATTCTCATGTTATTGACATTGTCAAGTTTAGAGAAAATAATTGTTTTAATTTAGGATTTAAGTTTATTTACATACTAAATATTTATACACATACCAAGGGATAAATTTCAGCTACCTTTTTTTAGCAAAGCTATTTTCATATTTTTTTTCTTCATATATTAATATTTCTTAAACCGTTAATTATTAAGCGAAAAAATAAATATCATCGCGGAAAACATTTAGTTATCTTGCTATAGATGTATATTTCGATATACTTTCGACAAACTTTTATTTCGCGTTTTCATGTTTTTTACGTATTTTCGTCTTTTTTCTTTTTCTTTCATTGTTGAAACTTGCATGAAAAATCACATGTGATATTACACTAATTTGGATAGAAGACATAATATCACATGTGATTTTTCTCACATGTCATTTCAGTCACATATAATTTTTTACAAACTGTATATGTGATTATGAAAGTTTCATAAATGAACTGCTATAAACTATAATTGAAATATAGTGTGTGTGATATATGGTTGGAAAGACAAGAATGTATATTCTATTAGAAAAAACGGAAAAGTTTTTTATTGATAGACAAATACTTATGTCAATTTTTGTACGAATGTTTAGTGTTCGAACTTCGATATTAGTGTTAAATCACATGTAATATCTAATTTGAATTTTGATACAGCTAAGAAGACGTAAAAAACGAAAAAAAAAATTGTCGAAAGTATATCAAAGTGTCCGTCTATAAAAAGATAATTAAATGATAGTCGTGACGTCATCATTTGTTTTGTCTAACGATCAACGGTTCATGAGATATTTAAATTTTAAAAAATTGGTGTAATTAAAATTTTAATTTAAATATTAATTAATATCTCCCATTTTTCTTAAGGAGAAAATGAGTGGCTGAGATTTATCTATTAGTATGTGAGAAAAGTTTAGAATGTAAAATAACTATCTTTTTAATTTAGCAGAATAACAATTAACGGCATTATATTAAGTAGAGTTTCCTCATTTTAAGGCTATGCACAATGGGAGGGGTCTTCGTCGGTTGCCCGCTTCGGTCGAGCAAGGTTGAGCCGCTGTGGAGGCTTCGGTTGGCATCGGTTGGGGGAAGAAGGAAACACAACTCGGTTGAGCACACAACCGAGTGTTAAGCTCAAACTTTACCCTTTTTTTTCCAAAACTTTACCACTTTTACAACATTATAAATACCAACCTCAAACATATTTTTAAACACACAATTTCAAACACAATTCAAACAACTTCTCTTCAATATTCATCATGTCACAAAGAAAACTCCCAACTCAAAACCCGACGATCCCGACTTCCTCAAAATTCTCGAACTTGAATTTCTCACCGAATCCACCATTTCAATTAACCGGTTTAACACCACCGTAAAATCGGGATATTCGTTTTCAAACACCGGTTTTGATTATGAAACACGACTACCACAACCCAACCACAATCAAAACCCATTTTACGTCAATCGTCCATATTTCCCACCGGTCGCCGAGTATCAATCAAAACCAAGCACCAAGCGGGTCGTCATATCATCCTAACATGGATTTCTCACAATCTTCCCAACCTAATCAATCGCTTTTACCGCTTCATGCCGTTAATCTTGATATGGATTATGAGCATTTTATGGAATCCTCCTACTCAATGCTACACGCCTCAACAATACCCGACCAAGATGCTTCATGGGACAAGGTTCGGGCACGGTTCATGATCCGTAAAACCGCCAAGTTTTTCACGCAGCCGACCACTTGTGAATGGCCAACCGTAAGAAACTTAAAACGGCTTAAGCACAAACTCAATGAAGATCTGGGAGTATAGGGTTTCCGGTCGTTATGTCCCAAAAGTTATGCAATGGATCACCCAACGTATAGTGATCGAGAATTTGAACGGAAAAGAGTTTTGATAGAATTATAACTACAGAAAAAGCCAACAAATTACAGAGGCTTAAATGCAAATTAAAGAAAGTTAAAAAGATAAAAAAAAAAATATTAAATAAACGCTATCACTATTTGCAAAATGATGAACGTTTAAAACTTAAAACTTACGTTTAAATAAAATTACGTAAACGTACAAAATAAAAAGTGAGATCTAAGAAATAAAAGTCCTAAAAATATGAAAATGACATTTTTACAAACCTAATGATAAAAGAAAATTTATAGAAAAATAAAATTATTTTTATAACTAATTATCTAATTGTTATTAATTAAAAACTATTTTTAACTATTTAATATTAGCCTAAAATACAAGAGAATAGGAAATAAAGCTAGAAAATAAAATTAAGACTTAGAAAATCTAAAATATCAAAATAGAATTTTCAAAACTATTTTGTATTTTCCTCGATTATTTTTCTATTTTCTAGGAATTAAAAACTATTAAAACTAATTAAATTACTTAAAAATACAAATTTAACTAAGAAAAATCTAGAAAAATATTTTTTGTCTTTTATATTTATCTAAACTTAAGAAAATGAAAATGACTTTTGAAACTTTTCTTAATTAATTGAATTAAATGCTATTTAAAAAGTGCTAAAAATTGATTTAAATGCAGAAAAATAACAAACAGGCCTAGAAAAATCTGAAAAATTCAAGATAAGCTTAAAATAATATTAGGAATCTAGGAAAAATGGAAAAACAGGAGCTTGTGTGGAGGATATTGAAACTGATGTGCAAAGTGCTTAAAGATAAGACTGAATAAGCAAATGGGCACCAAAAGCTACCAAATGAATACACAAGCTATATAATGCTAAAAGAGCTAAAATGCAACAAGTATTAACAAGCCTTGACCTTTGATTATCAAGCTTAACAGATTTGAGGATAAGAGCTTATAGCTAAAAACAAGTGAAAAGGTACCAAGTTTGAGCCACAAAATAAGCACTCAAATAAGCTAGAAATCTAAAACAAAACTTGGAACTAACACTAGACCTGGTGGGAACTTGTAAACCAAAAACCAAGCTTAGACAAGCTCTTGTGAGCTCAGCAAAGTCGCAAGAACTGCACAAAACTCAATAGCTCAATGCCCTGTGCATGTGGCATTTGAAGCCATTTTGATGAGCATATTTGAGACTTATAAAATTTCACAAAATTATACAAAATGCTAATAAGAAATTAGACCAACAGAGATTTTAAAACAACAAGTTTCACTAAGTTTGGCCCAAAAATGAGTGAATGAAAATTCCTCTTAGTTGGCTCAAAACAGTTTTCATTCAATTTGACTTTTGATACAAATCAAAGTTTGACTTATTTGAACTTAGACCTTGATTTCTCAACCGAAAATGATGTAATAAGATTAAATGAAGCTATTGCAAGCTTTGTCTATGATATTTGAACACAAAACAAGATTTTGAATTTGTAAACTCCAACAGCTTAAGTCATTAGGATGATTTCATGGGATTTTTACTTTCAGCAGTGTTTGTGCACAATCTAAGACAGTTTGAGTGTAAATAAACTTGACAAGTATGAACCAACAGATTTCAAACACTGAACACAATTATAACACAGATTATGCAACTAATCCAAACACCCCATTTATGACTGCTTTGCAATTTAAAATGAACTACCCACTGATCTAGCTAATGCAGACATTAAAACTGAATTAAACTAACCTAAATACAATCTAATCAACAAATATAAACCAATCTAAACCATAAATGCAGATTATGCAATAGCTATTTAAAATTAACTTACAAGAGGTCCCAGCCACTATGGCTTGAAAACAATAACCAAAGGACCACTAGCCTATTTAAATGAATCCAATGAACTCTGAATCAACCCAATTCCAATACTGCTTCAACCCATGTCCATTTCCATTTCCATTTTTGCCCCGTTTGACTTTTGTTGACCAAAGTCCAATTTTGCTAGAAACTTAAATTTGAGCTTATCAAAAGCTATGAGAGCTTATGTAAGCTTGTATGAGCTTAAAATAAACTACTAAACACTTGTACATAAGATTTTGAATTTGGAAATTGCAACAGTGAACATAACAAGATGAAATGGTAATATAACTTAAATTGGTACTTGAAATTGGTTTATCTTGATAAAATAACTTAAGGAGAATACAATACAACAAAAGATTACAGATTTTTAACTTAAATAAAACTTTTATACTAAAAACGACATTAATGAAAATTTAAAAACTACAAGACTACTCTCTCTTGCTCCTCTTGCTTTCTTTTATAATCCAAAGTCTTCTCTCAACTCGATTGTTTCCATCATTTTCTCACCATTGATGCTTTGAAGCAATCCCGCCATTCATTCGATTTTGGCGCCAAATCTTGATTATCAATCGTGGGGTTGAGTAAGATGGTAGGAAGGAAGCATTAATTTCTTTGGAGTTTGGTGAAGGTGGGGAACAAGGTGAGGTGATAAAGGTGGTGGTGGTTGGAATGGTTGGGGTGGTTTTGCATGCGGGGGAGGAAAAGAGGGAAGGGTGGCGGGTATTTGACTAGTTTGACTAGTTTGACCACAGGTTGACTGGGGTAATATTAAAAGGGAAGGGTTCAAAACAGGGGGTCCAAGAGGGGTTGGCAGGGTCACAATTAGTTTTGACAAGTCCAAAGGTATTAAAGGGTTTAAATCACAAGGACCTTTGTTGTAATTTCTGAAAATGCAAGGACCAATGCTGCCAATTTGCAAATTTGTTTCAAGGGACCACAATTGACAAGTTTCCATAGTACAAGGACTAAACTTGACATTTTCCAATTTTCCAAGGGCCATTTTTGCCAAATTTCAAACTTGAAGAACTAATTTTGTAATTTCTCAAAACTTTTGACATTTTTCACCAAAGGACTAATTTTGACAAGTTATGATTTAAAAAGGACCTTTGATGATTTTACTTTTGAAATTAAGGCTCGTGGACTATTTCGACAACTTTTGAAACTTGGGGACTGAACCGCCAATTATGCAAACTTTGCTCATTTTTCATCCGATTTTGAACATTTTGCATATGAAACATATAAATGCAATTTTGGAATATTTTCAGATTTTGATGCATTTCGAGCATTTTAAACGTTTAGCTCAGATTGATTAAAATGATGAGTATTTACACACTCATCAATCCCCCACACTAAACTATTGCTAGTCCCTAGCAATCTTTGAGAAAACTTAATGGATTTGAATCTCTTTACCAAAAGCCATTACTCGAGTACCCAAATGTTTCAGGTTCAAGTAAGAACCTTGGTACATCGATAACCAAATGATTTTGAGCAAATCATAAGTCAGAACGGATTTGATTTGTCTTTACCGTAAGCCGCTTGCTCGGACTAGCCAACTCTTAGATAAATTATCGAATTATCTTTGGTGAGTCAATACCAATTATGGCTTTTCCATCGCCTTTACCACAAGCCATAATCTTGCGGGCTAGCCAACTCTTCACTTTTAGGATATGGTGAAATAATACCATACAATTTTGGGCAAATTGCAAGTCAGAAACGGATTTGATATATCTTTACCAAGAGCCGCTTGCTCGGATTAGCCAATCCTTTTGTTTATTAGACATGGCGATCGATAACTATAAGTCGAGTAAGTGAAAACACTTACTCCAAAAAATATTTTGGCCAAAAACGGGAATGGGTGGATAATATATGACAAAATTCGAGAATTCCCCCACACTTAGAAATGAATATTGCCCTCAATATTCGTAGTACCGTATGTTATGCCAAACAAAGAACGTGAAAGGAAATACTACGGCCATTATTTGAAAGATTTTTTTTTTTTTTAAAGATATATATATATATATATATATATATATATATAACATGGGCATCACCCCACACTTAGGTGGTAGAAAGGGTAAGAAGATGTAAATATGGGTGAAAACCCATATAGTGTGCTACTGTTTTTGATTTCGAGTCGCTAGCTTGACTCGACCCCGTATTCATTTGTTCATGGGAAAGTAACGGAAAACCAATCTCGATCGGACTTTCATTCACAATGTTAATAAAGATATGAACATCGAAAGTTCCACACCGATGAGATATAACCGCGGTATTGTTAATAGTAGAAACTATAAGGATGATACTGGGTCAAAGATGGTGTCCTCATTCCCGAAAGAGAAAAGGAAAGAGCAACCACACCATCCGTGAAGAATGGAATAAAGACGACATGAGAATGCAAGTCCATTCCTCGCCAGAGAAGCAAATCACCGCTTTGACATCTTTAAGCTTAAACTTGAAGCTTAGATGGTGATTGTCAATAAGATGTCCGGAGGAGGTGGGAAACGGTTCTTCAATCAATGATTTTCCGTAAAAAGGATGTCTCCTCCTGATCAAAGTAGTGTTATCAATTCTCGTTGAATTGACTCATCACTAAGAAATGCATCGACTTCATTCCAAAAGTTGTCGCCTTCCTCATCGGGTGAGAGAAGGGATGGAAGAGTCGGAATAAGACTAGAAGATGAAGGATTCTTTTGAGCAATTCATCAATGGGAAGAATGTCTCCATTGGATCACAAACATCATCATCCAACTCAGATGAAACCAAGAGAGTTTGGTTTCATCCACGAGTTAACAAACTCGGCGCGACAAACTAATTCCGGAGGTGGGACAAGTGGTGTGCTCTTAGAGCTAGCGCTTCCACCACTCCGATGAAGTCTCCGATTCTAGATCATCATCATCAAGAACACTCTTGACTTCCTCGTACAACTTTCAAACCATTTGTTTGAACCAGGGTAATTTTCAAAGCTTTGAGCTCAAGACGCTTTTGGTGACTTGTCTTAACTGTGAAATTTGAGAGTGTTGCATTGAATCTTCGCATCTTTGATCAATTGTGGCAACACTGTTTGTACAGAGGTTTGGAGTTCGCTGATATTTAACGCGAGCTCTTCGTTGTCAACCCGTATGGTCAACTCTTCAAAGAAACACATCAATCGTGAGCACCACTCGCTCTCAAGAAAGCTCTCCCTAAGATGAGGGAACTCTAGGATCCGCATCAAGTCTACTACAACAAAGTCAAGAGGAAAGTGAAACTTTCCCACTTTCATCACGACATCCCGGCTATCCCAAGTGGACGAGTTACAGTGACGGTCCGCTAGCTCGAGTGTCATACAAGTGGATGAAAGTTTAGGAAGAGATTCTTCCATACCGAGAGTGGCATGAGGTTAATGCTAGCGCCAAGATCGCCAAGGCGAGCATTGAACCATCCCCAAGAAATCACACGGATTAGAAATATGCCGTGGTCTTCAAGCTTTTGGGAAGCTTCTTGAGAAGGACCGAGCATTGCTCATCGAGAGGAGTTTTAGCCATCTCGATAGCTTATCTTTGTTAGTGAGTAAGCCCTTAAGCGTGATGCAAATTTAGGCATTAGAACGAGAGCATCAACGGCTTATATCAAAGTGAAGCTCATTGAAGATTTGGAAAATTTTTTCCATTTGCTCTTTGTTTTGTCTTCGAGCTTTCATCATTCATTCTGATGGGTAAGGAAGTCGACTAGACTTTGAGCCGGGATGGAAGTGTTTTCGGCTCGGATTTGTCTTCGAACTTCGGTTCCGGACTTAAAGCTTGACCACCAAGGTGGGACGTGCGGTACTTCGTGGGCTTGAGAATTGCACCTTGTCCGTTGTATCCTTGGTAACTTGACTCATTGCCACAGGAGGAGGGGCATCGAGTCGAAGGTCCATTGTGCGCCTTACCACTACGAGTGGTAACGGCTTTCAACTCGGCATTGGGATTGGGAATTGTATTGTTTGGGAGTCCTCCGTAAGATGATGAAGCTTTGTTCATATTCATGTTCATGAAACCGCCATCATATTCTTTAACTCATTTGTCCGCCGAGACATTGTGGTATCAATTTCCTTTTTAAGCTCAACTCATGTTATTGATCCGAGTTTGCATTGAACGATGCTTGACTCAAGAATTTTCATGAAGTCATTTGGCATGGGAGCTTGAGGAGGTTGTTGATAACTTTGATGATTAGGAGCTTGATATGGTCGGGTTGAAATTGTTCGGTTTTGATTGAAATTTTGAGAGTTATTGAAATTTTGCCCTTGATTCGAACAAAGCGATTTTGATTGCCATGGTTTTGCACAGAGGAAAACCGGTGGTGTCATACCGCTAGGTGCACGGTAATGAGGATCCGCTTGTGGTCGGTATTGATTGTGGTTTCAGAAGCTACGGAGCTTGGTAAAGGAAGCATCGGTTGCTTGACAATCATAATACGATGTGGACCACTACAAGTTTCAAACACCTTGTTTACGGCTTTGACCGGTTCTCGCTTATGAATTTCGCTTTGATTTCCTTAACATCCTTAATCATACAACGGATGGCATCCGTTAGAGCGGTTATCGAGTCGCTAACTCGTAAGAGTTACCGGATGAAGAAGGTGAATGTTAGGAGTAATCGACTTTGTTGCGAGAAATAGGAACTTTGATTTTGCTCGCAAATCTCAATCACATCTTTAGGTCTACGATTCAAGATATTGCTACCGCGGTCGCATTCAAGGAATCTTGATCGCTACCGCTCAACCCATTGTAAAAGATATTGACTTGTCAAGCTCGTGAATTCATGATGGGGCATTTCGAGGAGATCTTTGAATCTCTCCCATGCCTCTCCAAAGTTTTCATCGAAATTTTGACGAAATCCGTAAATTTCATTTTAAGATTAGTCGCCTTTGATGGAGGAAAGAAGTAATTGACAAACTTTTGAACAAGATCCTCCCAAGTTTCGATAGATCGAGGGGTTCTTTTTCCACCAAACCGGCCGCCCTCAAGTGAGAATGGGAAAAGCATCAACTTGATGACTTTTGTGGTACATCCTTGAAATTGATAGTTGATGTCAACTTGTTAAACCAACGGATGTGTGCATACGGTCTTCATGATCAAACCCGTGGAATTGATTTGTAGACACAAGCGTGATCAAATGTGTCTTCAATTCAAGTGATCGAATTGATTACCGTAAAACGATGGCATCTCCATAACCCTCGTGGGTGCTTGAGCATTTCCGCCATAGTACGCTCGTTCGCCATATTGTTGATTGAAATAGTACGAATCTCGGTTCGACTATTTGGGCAAGACGCTCACGAGAACGCCTTCTTGGAATTTTGCTAGATCACGAAAGGACTCAATGATCTAGAAGAACGAAAGCATGCACTAGAGTTAACTCTAAGGGATCTCGAGTTAAGGAGAGGAATTATGAAATGAGGAAAGGAGATTATTTTGAATTTTATGGTTATACATATATAGAGAAACAAAAGAAAATATTTTTGTGTTTTATAGGTTTTGAGATGTTTTTGGTTTTTATAAGAAAATATGGATATATATATAGATGGATGGATGGATGGTATAAACAAAGAGTGAGTATTCAAATATCTAACTGCTAGACGGAAGATAATCAAGACTGACCCCGCAAGCAAGCGCCTAAAAATTTGATCCGTAAAACCGCAAGTTTTCTCACGCAAGTGACCACTTGTGAATGGCCAACTCAGAAGAAACTTAAAACGGCTTAAGCACAAACTCAATGAAGATCCGGGAGTATAGGGTTTCCGGTCATATGTCCCAATGAAGCTATGCAATGGATCACCCAACGATAGTGATCGAGAATTTGAACGAAAAGAGTTTTGATAGAATTATAACTACGTAAAAGCCAACAAATTACGAGGCTTAAATGCAAATTAAAGAAAGTTAAAAGATAAAAAAAAATATTAAATAAACGCTATCACTATTTGCAAAATGATGAACGTTTAAAACTTACGTTTAAATAAAATTACGTAAACGTACAAAATAAAAAGTGAGATCTAAGAAATAAAAGTCCTAAAAATATGAAAATGACATTTTTACAAACCTAATGATAAAAGAAAATTTATAGAAAAAGAAAATTATTTTTATAACTAATTATCTAATTGTTATTAATTAAAAACTATTTTTAACTATTTAATATTAGCCTAAAATACAAGAGAATAGGAAATAAAGCTAGAAAAATAAAATTAAGACTTAGAAAAATCTAAAATATCAAAATAGAATTTTCAAAACTATTTTTGTATTTTCCTGATTATTTTTCTATTTTCTAGGAATTAAAAACTATTAAAACTAATTAAATTACTTAAAAATACAAATTTAACTAAGAAAATCTAGAAAATATTTTTTGTCTTTTATATTTATCTAAACTTAAGAAAATGAAAAATGATTTTTTTGAAACTTTTCTTAATTAATTGAATTAAATGCTATTTAAAAGTGCTAAAAATTGATTTAAATGCGTAAAATAACAAACAAAGCCTAGAAAAATCTGAAAAATTCAAGATAAGCTTAAAATAATATTAGGAATCTAGGAAAACGGAAAACAGGAGCTTGTGTGGAGGATATTGAACTCGATGTGCAAAGTGCTTAAAGATAAGACTGAATAAGCAAATGGGCACCAAAAGCTACCAAATGAATACACAAGCTATATAATGCTAAAAGAGCTAAATGCAACAAGTATTAACAAGCCTTGACCTCTGATTATCAAGCTTAACAGATTTGAGGATAAGAGCTTATAGGCTAAAAACGGTGAAAAGGTACCAAGTTCGAGCCACAAAATAAGCACTCAAATAAGCTAGAAATCTAAAACAAAAACTTGGAACCAACACTAGACCTGGGTGGAACTTGTAAACCAAAACCAAGCTTAGACAAGCTCTTGTGAGCTTTGTGCAAGTTGCAAGAACTGACAAAACTCGGTATTCAATGCCCCTGCATGTGGCATTTGAAGCCATTTTGATGAGCATATTTGAGACTTATAAAAATTTCACAAAATTATACAAAAATGCTAATAAGAAATTAGACCAACAGGAGATTTTAAAACAACAAGTTTCACTAAGTTTGGCCCAAAAATGAGTGAATGAAAATTCCTCTTAGTTGGCTCAAAACAGGCTTTGTCCAATTTGACTTTTGATACAAATCTGAGAGTTTGACTTATTTGAACTTAGACCTTGATTTCTCAACTGAAAATGATGTAATAAGATTGAATGAAGCTATTGCAAGCTTTGTCTATGATATTTGAACATAAAACAAGATTTTGAATTTGTAAAACTCCAACAGTTAAGTCATTAGGAAAGATTTCATGGGATTTTGACTTTCAATGTGTTGCAGCACAATCTAAGACAGGTTTGAGTGTAAATAAACTTGACAAGTATGAACCAATGATTTCAAACATCGAACACAATTATAACACGATTATGCAACTAATCCAAACACCCCTTTATGACTGCTTTGCAATTTAAAATGAACTACCCACCGATCTAGCTAATGCGAGACATTAAACCGAATTAAACTAACCTAAATACAATCTAATCAACAAATATAAACCAATCTAAACCATAAATGCAGATTATGCAATAGCTATTTAAAATTAACTTATAAGAGGTCCCAGCCACTATGGCTTGAAAACAAGAACTAAAGGACCACTAGCCTATTTAAATGAATCCAATGAACTCGAATCAACCCAATTCCAATATCGCTTCAACCCATGTCCATTTCATTTCCATTTTTGCCCTGTTTGACTTTTGTTGACCAAAGTCCAATTTTGCTAGAAACTTAAATATGAGCTTATCAAAAGCTATGAGGAGCTTATGTAAGCTTGTATGAGCTTAAAATAAACTACTAAACACTTGTACATAAGATTTTGAATTTGAAATTGCAACAGATGAACATAACAAGATGAAATGGTAATATAACTTAAATTGGTACTTGAAATTGGTTTATCTTGATAAAATAACTTAAGGAGAATACAATACAACAAAAGATTACGATTTTAACTTAAATAAAACTTTTATACTAAAACGACATTAATGAAAATTTAAAACTACAAGACTACTCTCTTGCTCCTCTTGCTTTCTTTTATAATCCAAAGTCTTCTCTCAACTCGATTGTTTCCCATCATTTTCTCACCATTGGATGCTTTGAAGCAATCTCGCCATTCATTCAGTTTTGGCGCCAAATCTTGATTATCAACTGGTGGGGTTGAGTAAGATGGTAGGAAGGAAGCATTAATTGCTTTTGGAGTTTGGTGGAGGTGGGGGGAACAAGGTGAGGTGATAGGGTGAGCTGGTGGTTGGAATGGTTGGGGTGGTTTGCAGACAGGGGGGAGGGAACGGAGGGAAAGGGGTGGCGGGTATTTGACTAGTTTGACCACATGTTGACTGGGGTAATATTAAAAGGGAAGGGTTCAAAACAGGGGGGTCCAAGAGGGGTTGGCAGGGTCACAATTAGTTTTGACAAGTCCAAAGGTATTAAAGGGTTTAAATCACAAGGACCTTTGTTGTAATTTCTGAAAATGCAAGGACCAATGCTGCCAATTTGAAAATTTGTTTCAAGGGACCACAATTGACAAGTTTCCATAGTACAAGGACTAAACTTGACATTTTCCAATTTTCCAAGGGCCATTTTTGCCAAATTTCAAACTTGAAGGACTAATTTTGTAATTTCTCAAAACTTTTGACATTTTTCACCAAAGGACTAATTTTGACAAGTTATGATTTAAAAGGACCTTTGATGATTTTACTTTTGAAATTAAGGCTCGTGGACTATTTCGACAACTTTTGAAACTTGGGGACTGAAGCGCCAATTATGCAAACTTTGCTCATTTTTCATCCGATTTTGAACATTTTGCATCCGAAACATATAAAATGCAATTTTGGAATATTTTCGAGATTTTGATGCATTTCGAGCATTTTAAACGTTTTGCGATTCAGATTGGACTAAAAATAATGAGTATTTACACACTCATCGATTCATACCACGGTTCTATTCGTGTTGAAGACGATGTCGAAGAGACGCCACCCATCAAATCAAAGAAGGTTACAAAGCGGGCTACAAAGGGAAGGGCAAGAATGTTGCAACCGCACCGTAAACCATGGACAAAAGCGGAAGAGGTCGCGCTTTGTAGAGCTTGGGTACATGTGTCGGAAAATTCGGAAGAGGAACTCTATCAACCGGAGTGGGTTTTGGGAAGAGGTGATAGCGTGCTTTGAAAGTGGCGGTTCAACAAGAACCTACGACTCCATAAAGACCAAATGGAAGGGTAGGATTCGTTCTAGGTTGGTTTCTTTTGTGCAATTATGGATAATATCAAGGATAATCACGGAGCGGTGAGAATGACGAAGACGACTATGAAAAGGCTTGTAACGAATACCGTGTGCTTCACAAGCATGAGTTTACATTGAAGGAGTGTTGGAAAGTTTTGAGAGGGCATTCGCTTGTAAAGCTGCTGAGATGCCTGCCACCAAGACTAGTCGGAAGAAATCCAGACTTCGGAAACCACCTCGGGGTCAACAAAGGTCCTTTTCATCCCCAAGACGTGGATGATTCAAGAAGAAGAGACTCGAGAATCACGACCAAAAGGTCGTGGCGCGCCAAGAAGAAATCACACGAGCCACCCGCTTCATTTGTTACTAATATGGCCAAGAACTTTTCAAGATCAAAAGTTCAAATAAGGAAAAAACAAGAATATGGAAGAGGAATACATAAAGTTGAAGCGAAGAGATGGAGCTTGCGAGAGGCAAGGGCAAGGCGAAAGCCGAGGAGTTCAAAAGGAGAAACTTGAGCTCCAACGTCGCTGACTTGCAATGGCAAAGACAATCAAACCGGACGCAAGATTTAATTTTCTACAACACACCTCTCGACACAAATATGCCCATACGACAACTACAAGAACTTGAACAACTTAAGGCCGCAATCAAAGAACGTTACAACTTAGATTATTAAGTTGCAGTTTTTAATAAGTATTGTAACGTCTATGTTTTATTAGTTTAAATTTTTAATTATTGTTGTAATGTTAAGTATTTTTATTAATGAAGTTTAATTTTTTTTAAAAAAATATTTGAATTAAAAAAAAAAATTGTCAGGTCACTACTGTGGCAACTAGGTCGTCGTCAGGTCGTCGGAGAGAGAAAGCTGATGTGTCACTGACGAACTAGTTCGCCATTGTGCATAGCGTAAGAGTTTGTAAAACTAGAGTAAATTACACCGTTCGTCCTTGTGGTTTGCGTTGACCGCATGGTTTCGTCCTTTGACCAAAAAGTTGCACCGTTCGTCCTAAGTGTGAAACGTTATGCACCGTTCGTCCCTCCATCCATCGGGCCCACCAATTCCCACTAACGCCGCTTAACGGTTTTAAAGGGGTATTTCGTCATTTCCCAGTAAAATTACATAAATCGTCCAGTGGTATATCACCACTTACACACATCATCATCATCACCATTTTCTCTCTCTTTAACCTAGCCATGACCACCTTAAACCACCACCACCGCCACACCGCCGCCTACCACACTACACCACCCACCTCAAAACACTCCCCACTCTCCCCTCTTTCCGATCCACTAGGTCACGCGCCTAAAAACCCTCCCCCACCTCTTGGTATACCTAAAAACTCTCCCCTCTTTCCGATTGTGTTGTTATTTCAAGGGTTTTGTTATTTGTTCTTGGTTCGAGCATCACCATAGCAACGCCACCGCCACCGCATCTGTCACCACCATCGCTGCTCCTCATCTCTTAATCTCTCTAGTTCGTGTGTGCGTGTGATTAAATTAGTGATAAAGATTTGTTGAATCTTTATGCTTGTTTATTTATTTATTTGAATCTTTATGCTTGTTTATGATGATTTATTTCAAGATTTGTTGGAATTAGTGATAAAGATTGATTTTTTTTTTATGTTTTGGCTATTGGGTATGATTAAAGTTTGGTTTTTTGATATGGGTTTTGTTTATTTGTTGCAGATCTATGGAAACAAGATATAAAATTGAATCTTTTTAATAAAAGTGATAAGAAGATGTCAAGTATTGATCTGTTAACAAAAGGTGATGAATCGGCTTGATATAAAAAGTGTGGAATGATAATCTTGAAGAAGAATTTGTTTTGATTAGAGATATTGTTGATACATATCCTTATATTGCTATGGATACTGAATTCCATGGTGTCGTGTTTGTATGTGTGTTTGTGTTTGTATGTGTGTTTGTGTGGGTCTTTTCATTTAAAGTTTTTGCTCTCCAGTTGGTACAAATCCTTGCCTGAACTTTTGCAAACTGTAATCATTCTATTTTCTTTGTGTGTGTGCAGTTTATTGAAGAAAAGCATGAAGAGTGTTCACGCGGTCATTCTATCGTTTTCGAGTAGTTTTCTCAATTTGTAATGGAAGATTTTATTTCTTACATGGAACATCATTAGAGAATTGAAGTATCTTTGTATCTTTTCTCGAAAGAATGCAAGACTACCTTTTGTCATGATTTTTTAATCAACCTTAGTTCTACTATAATGTTGCTTTCTTGCCTTTAACCTTAAGTTTCAATATCTTGTGATAAGTGTTTGTGGTGATGGGTTGGTGGTTTGGTGTACAACTGTGATGTCGTGGTGGTTTGAGGAAGAAAGGAGTTGGTGGGGTAGAGAATGAAAAAAAGAAATTTGGGTTTGTGGGTGGATGTGGAAGAAAAGACGGATATACCCTTATGAGTTAAGTGAGTTAACTGACGTTAGTGTGAGTTGGTGGGCCCAGATGGATGGAGGGACGAACGGTGCATAACGTTTCACACTTAAGGACGAACGGTGCAACTTTTTTGGTCAACGGACGAAACCCTGCGGTCAACGCAAACCACAAGGACGAACGGTGTAATTTACTCGTAAAACTATTTTGACCATTTTCTCCAAATTTGTGTAGAGATGGGGAGAGATACTCGAAAAGCAAAAAAATCACTTAACAAGGGATCAATCTTAGCTATTTATCTTTTTATTAATTAACCAACTTGCTTCCATCTTTTAATAATAAACTAATATTTTTAACTGTTAATCATTAAGTGTAAAATTACACTATCACAACAAGTATTTAATTATTTTTAGTAAACTATTCCTTTAATATACTTTGACAAACTTTGTTTTGTTGCTTTTGTCACTTTTTTTTCATTTTATTTATTGTTGTTGAAACTTGCATAAGATATCACATGTGGTTCAACATTAATTTTAATGTTCGAGCATTTAAAAGATGTTGTAAAATGAATATAACACTCTCTACAAAATTTCAAAATGTCACTGTTTTTTGCTAGAAACTAGACACTTACAACTTTCAAGCATAGATAACACATTATATTTCGACTTATGTATTAAAGTAGTTAATTTGCCAAAAACACATAAACCACATGTGATCTCTACCATATCTGATATTTATCACATGTGATCTCTATACCAGTGGCGGAGCCAAACAATTACGGAGTAGCATATTAGGAGCAAAAATATATTATCTTCACAGAAGTCGTTCAACAATAATTTTTTAAACTGACTAAATGTTGCAAGGAAAAAGCTTCTTACATTGTGCCAAAATAACAACCAAACACAACTTAATGTGTAAAAGAACACCAAAATAACAACTTAACTTTTACCAAGTCCAAAACAATGACCGAAAAACAGCCAATTCTTAAAGAAGGAGAGCGTGAGATTTAGAGAGGAACATGAACTAATGAGTCATATACTCGTATAATCTGTTTAAAACAAGAAGTTCGCATAATATTTGTTCAATCAAAAGGCCTTTACGTGTTGGGTTTAGATTGGGCTGAGGGCATTATCAGCTTTGGGCTGAGGGCAATTGTAAATAAGATCAATAACAATTTTTTTTTACCACACATGTGATTATAAAAGTTTACGAAATAAACGGCTACAGTTCACAAGTTCAAATACAATATTTGATATATAATTGGAAAGCAATAAATATTTGTTTTTCATACAAAAAGCGGCAAACTATTTTGATTTATACACAAATAGTTATACCAATTTTACTATAATTGTTTAGTGTTCAAAAATTTATATTAGTGTTAAATCACATATGATTCGTTATATGAATTTCAATAAAGAAAAAAAAAAAGCGAAAAAAACTTAAAAAGTATATGAAGATGCCCATTGATTGAAAAGTAATAAATGCTTGTCGTGACGGTATAATTTATTTTGCTTAACGAATAACATTAGTTATTTTATTTAGGTTTAAAAAATGAGTAGTTGCATTTTTAATTAAAAATATTAATTAATCTTCATTTTTCAATTGAAAAATAAATAATTGAGATTTATCTTCAAGTATGTAAGATCTTTTTGATATATAAATAATATTTCTTCATCTAATATAAGGCTTATCGCGGTGGTGCTTTTGAAATCGGTTGGGCAACGCATTTATGAGCTTCAACCGATGTCCGGTCGGTTGTGTCAATGTGGAGTTCGGTCTCCACATCGGTCGAGCTAGGAAAAACGGAATATCGAGTGCTTGGACAACCGATCTTATTTACTCCATTTTGTCACTTTCGTTTGTATAAATTCAAAATAGAACGTTGGTAAACATTAAACAAAAAAAAAAAAAACTTTTTAAAACCAAATCTACCCATCTATAAATACCCACTTCACCTCAAACACAATTCACCACTCAACATTTCTCATCTATATTCAATAAACCATTCTAACGAAATACTCACGAAACACAATTTTAATATGTCGTCATTCAAGCGGTGAATCAAGTCGATAGTGACGATGACGAAGACGATGAAGAGTTTTTGTAAGGCTATGCTTAATGGACGGTCATCACTCGGTCGGTTCGCGTCGGTTGAGGCCGGTCCTCCCTTTGTGGAGTTGTCGGTCGTGTTCGGTTGTGGAAGAAGAGATTCAACTCGGTTGGCTTGACAACCGAGTATAAACAACACTTAAACCTTTTTTTTTCAAAACTTTACCACTTTTACAACATTATAAATACCAACCTCAAACACATTTTAAACACACAATTTCAAACACAATTCAACATAAAAATTCACATTCTCTTTACGCAAAGATCATTATGAGCATCGTCTCCTCATTCTCATCTTGATATGCGACGCACGTTCAAAATCAATGCGAGAACGATGATGAGGCTAGAAAAGACGCTATTATACGCGTCATCCAATTCTTTGAGGACAAAGGAATGAGAAGTCTGCAGATGAGAGCAACTACAAGACTTGCAACGACATCGGCAATGAGCGAAAAGGTGTTATCGAAATTTCGAAGGAGGAAGCCCAGAGATGAATAAATTATTGGCAAGTTGTGGAAGTGTGTTCAACGGGTTACTGGACAACATCAACACCAAAGTCAATTGGAGCTATCGGGTGAACAAAGATGATGATCCGGAGTCTCGGTGAGGATCTCCGGTGAGCGAGGAAGTTTTGTCTCGCCGAGGATTATATACCCTCCGTTTGATCCTGTGGACGACTTTTCGATTAGGATTTAAGATTTAGGATTTATGTATTATGTATTTCAGATCGTTTAATTTTTAATATATTGTAATGTTTTTATTTATTTTAATGAATTTTAATTTTGTTTTAAAAATATTTGAATTAAAAAAAAAAAAAAAAAAAAAAATCTCGGATCACCACCGCCAAGAACTAGGTCGCCATCGCGTCGTCTGGAGAGAAATCGATGTGGCGGCGAACTAGGCCGCCTCCATGCATAACCCTAATGTTTAACGTTATTTGAATTTCGTATTGTAATGTTTTTTTTTTTTTTTTTTTTTAATTCGTAGTGTAATTTTTTTTTAAATTTCAGTAATGTAATGTTTTTTTTTAATTTGAATGAAATTTAAATTTAATGTTAAAAATGTTTGAATTAAAAAATAAATAAATAAAAAAAAAAAATAAAAATCCTCGGATTAGTCATTTGGGCATCCGGGTTGTCTCTGCGTCACGGAGAGAGAAGAAAGACGCACAAGCGCGGGTTGTAAGGTCGTCCTGGGTCATGATTGGGACTAGCCTAAGCTAAACATGAATACAATAAGCTGATAAGCCAGGTTATAAATGTTTTTGCTAGCGTATTGTTTATATTGATACTCAAGAACACCTTATGAAAAGGAAAAAGATAAATATAACGATTTTTTAGATTACTTTTGTAGTGGCATGCATTACCAGTTTGGCTTTCATGGATACAATACAAATAAGCATGTTATTAACCAGAGATTATTACATCACGCCCTAGTGGCAGGTTTTTTTTTCAAATAAAAATAGATAATGCAAAAACATATATTAAAGTCTAATATTTTTAGTAAAATCATACGTCAGTTAAAAGTATTATGATATTTTGCTCATTTAATTTTCAATTTAAAATCTTTTTCATCGGTTTTCTTTTAATAAAAAAAAATGCCAAAATCTATGTTATATAAAAAAACCTGTAAATAGCTAAAAGCATCGGGTAATTTCGTAGCGTGCCACAAGTCCGAGGGCGTTTTGCAGAATGATATATACTAAACTTCAACAATTTTTATAAAATCGTAAGTTAGTCAAAAGTGTTCTAATATTAAGCTCATTTTATACTTAATTTTAAGATCTTTTCATTGGTATTTTTTTATAAGAAAATTACTAATTATATGTTAGATATTACAAATAAAGTTTGTTTTACATAAAATTTATTATTAGCAAAAAATATGGAGGTAGTTTTTGTAACATGCCACCTAGTCCGAGTTGTTTTTTAACCTATACCAAACGTTAATATTGTTTTTTTATAAAATTATATATTAATCAAAAGTATTTCAATATGACCTCATTTATTTCGCTATTTAAATAGGTTTTCATCAAATTTTTTTATAACGAAACTACCAAATATCAGTTAGATATTTGATAAATATAGATTGTTATAAAAAAAATCGTAACAAGCTAAAAGTACCGGGTAATTTTCATAATGTGCCACGTAGTAGAAGAGGGGTTTTGTAATTTCTTTTCATACAACCGCACAAAAACATTCTAAATATCTTTCCACGAAATTCTTCTACAGAAGAAAATTGTTAAATATCATTAGATATTTAATAAATAAGTTGTTATATAAAATATAGCAATTAAAGAAAAGTGTCGGATAATTTTAAATAACGTGTCAAGTAGTCTAAAAGGGTTTTTAAAAAGTATTCGTCCCATCCTGTTCAAACTTGCTACTATTCATTACAAGATGATAGATGTGTAGACTAAACGTAATAAGACTGAGCGGTTTGGTTGATCAACCCAAACCAGACACATCTCCCCAACTACGGAGACCATATGGCACGCCCCCTTTGACCCCTAAGACCATTACATTTATTTGTTCTGCTGTTGGACATAATGAATTGTTTGGTTTGTATGTGTGCTTTTTTGTTTTTAATTAATTTTGCGAGTTATGTTTTTGTGAGTGTGGTCCTTTATTATGAGTATTTGATTTGTGTTTAATCTATGAAAGAGAACGTTGAGTTAACGCTAATGTGACGATGTTATTTGTGGTACGGTTTTATTACCACCAGTGTTATACTAATTTTGATAAGAATGTCAACTTTTGTTTCAAGTCAAAGCGATATTTCGTAGGTATATAACATGAAAAATCAAGTTACTTGCATGTCACTATTGATTAAGGTTAAGAAAGCTCTTTATAACAACCACACATTTTTTCCCATCACAAATCCCTTTAAATTATTGATATTATTTAAGGTAGACGTGTTTTAAATCACGGCATCATTGTAGGTCCCGTATTATAGTTTACGTGTAGTAGGCGTAGAGAATTCTTCAAGCTTATTTAGTTATTTAACTTATTTTTGAAAATCAACGTATATGTTCTCCCTTTCTAGGGCCAATGAATGCAAACTACTTGCAAGGTTTATATATGTTATGTAACATGTCATTGCATTGTGATGTTACACATGCATGTTGATTAAAAATCTATGCACGATAAGAGATACATTACATAAAATGACACATTAAAGGTTAATAAGTGCATCATCATTCCTCAATAAATAACTAAGAACCAAAATATATTATCAAACTGAATATTGTCTATGCAAAGTGGAAATCTTATTAAAGATTCTTGAAGCTTCATTGCTTTAATTTATGTTGATTGATTCACAATCAAATCTCCTTTTCTTTTGTGTAGTAGCCTTTTGTGGATGTCCATTATAGCCCACTTCTAAAAGAAAATCGTATGCATACATACATATAAGGTTACGATTCCATGCAAAGTATCACTTACTAAAAAGGTCAAAATCACTTTCCTAATTTTAGTTATAAAAAAATTCAAAATTATAAAATTAGACTTCGATTTCGATTCAATTTCAATCATATATTTGTTCAATCGCTACAAATCATAATCTTTTCCACCAAATTCGAGGTTCACTAAAAAAAAAAGGAAAAAAAAAAGGTTTTGTTCAATTTGAGTCAAAACGAAAACTCTATGGTGGTGATTCTTAATCAACAAATCCTAAATTAATATCAATTCTTTATCTTATTTGTTTTTATAAAGTTTTCTCATAAATCTTTAGAGAAATCATGTCTTCATAAAAACACTCATAAATTGTTTGATGAAATGTCTCAATGACACAATTTTGTTTAGTGTTTAAAAGACAGAAAATATAAAGTTGTATATCGTTTCTTTATAGACATGAAATAAAATTTAGAGTTGGTTAAAGTTTTGGGTAGATATATTAAAAAAATAATAATAATAAAAAAAAAATAAATAAAAAATGTTGTACTAGTCTTACCTACAAATAGTGATCATTTTGTATTTTTTACAAGTCAAACCTAAAAAGAAACCATTGATTGAATCGCTAGAAAATAAATAACCGTTGATCTCAATAGAAGGTTACGCATAATAAATAAATTTATGAAATTTGAATCTCTATTACTAATAAGATAACATTTACACTAATGACGATTGATGAATTTTTTTAATAAAGGTTACATATAAGAGTAATTACCAAACAATTTTTAAACACTTGCAGGGGAAAAAAATAAATAAATAAAAATAAAAAATAAAAATAAAAAATCTTTAATGGTTAAATACAAATCCTCAAGAATGTTTGTGAATTGTGTGATCCATGGCGGACATGATAGTAATTTGAAACGATATATTAATGGTTAAATACAAATCCTCGAGAAATGTTTGTGAGTTGTGATCCATGGCGGAAATGATAGTAATTTTACACGATATATAAATTTAAACATGAGTTTACAACATCTTGTCGGTACATTTGGATAAAAACTACAACAAAAAGAATATTAAAATAAACTTTATAAATGATGCAGTGTGTTTTTATTTACTATTTTAATAAGTTTAAAATCAAGTGAATGAAAAATATAAATCCGAAAAGCGGACGGTAACACCCTAGATGTCTCACCTTCTGCAACGCGAAACAAATAATCCAAATAATCGAAAAATATTGCTCGCAGAAAATTTTAATTATAAAGGTACTCGCGCATTGGTATTCTATAAGTAGAAGACTTTATTTCATCACCAATCATGCATCTTAAGGGATAAATTCCGCATTCCATTTATTTTGATCTTATGGTTGTGATTAACCAAAATTTAATATGTTTAAGCACAAGTCAGTGTTTTTTTATGTCTTTTCTTTTCTTTTATCTTTCTTATTTATTTTCTCATTATTTGTCTTTTTTTTAATAACTTTTTAAATTTCACTTTTTTGTTTTTTATTATTTTTATTTTTCGTTTTAGCCGCTTTTATATTTTTCTTACATTTTTGTAGTTTTCCGCTTTTGCTCGTTTTAAATACATTTTCTGCGTTCACGTCCTTTTCATACGTTTCGTTCGTTTCTTAAGTTTTAAATACATTTCTTTACGTTTTCGTCCGTTTCATACATTTTAAATCGCATTTTCTTACGTTTCGTTTGTTTTCTTACGTGTTCGTCCGTTTTCATATCGTTTCGTCGGTCTTGTTACGTTTCGTATGTTTCTTAGGTTTTCGTCCGTTTTTACGTTTTTGTCCGCTTTCACGCGTTTTATACGCCGTCCGTTTTCTTACGTTTCGTCCGTTTTCTTACGTTTCGTTTGTTTTCTTACATCGTTGTCCGTTTCATACGTTTTGTACATTTCTTATGTTTTCATTCGTTTTCTTAGGTTTCGTCATTTCTTATGTTTTCTTACGTTTTCGTCCGTTTCTTACGTTTAAATACATTTCATCGTTTTCTTCGTTTTTATCGGTTTAATAGGTTTCGTCCGCTTTCTTACGTTTCGCTTTGTTTTCTTTCATTTTCGTCCGTTTTCCTATGTTTTCGTTCGTTTTCGTCCGTTTTCTTACATTTTTGTCCGTTTTCATAACTTTTCGTCTGTTTTCTTACGTTTTCGTCCGTTTTAAAACGTTTCGTCTATTTTCTTCGTTTTCACTCCGGTTTTCATAGGTTTTCGTCCGTCTTTTCGTTTTCGTCCATTTTAGGCGCTTTAATGCTTTTCAGACGTTTTCATCCGTTTTCATCGTTTCGTCCATTTTCATCCGTTTTTATCGTTTCGTCCGCTTCAGACGCTTTTTCCGTTTTCAAAGCGTTTTTACGCTTTTCATTCGATTTTATTCGTTTTGTCCGTTTTCATACTTTTAAATGCATTTTTGTAGTTTTTACGTTTTTTTTTTCTATTTTCGTATGTTTTAATGCTTACTATTAAACTTTATTATATTATATGTCTAGTATCAATTGTGATATTTTATTAAAAAAATAGTTAATGTCTAATATCACTTGTGATATTTCATAAACAAACAAGTATGTTTTTTTAACCTTTAATATCACCTGAGATATTTCATTGCTCTGTATATTTTAATATATTATCATCTATGTGTTTTCTAATATTTTTAGAATTTTCGATTCAAGATAGTTTTGTGCCTTTCATTGCAATTGATGCGCGATATTTTTTTAATGCAACCAATGTTATCTATCACTTGTGATATTATACTCTTAGTAGAAATAAAAGGGTTAAAGTCTTTTAGGTGAATTATTATTTTGTTAAAAAAAATGCAAATTTAATGAAATACTTGTTTGATTTTAAGAATATGTCAAGTCTCTATTTTCATATTTTGCTTCCTTTTTAATCATTTTGATATTTTTAAGTGACTCTTATTTATCTCTTGTGATATAACATCAGTAAGAAAGATGAAGAGTATTACACTCTTCATCATGTATGTATTATCGGTTGTGATCTCAACTAAGAATGTGAAATATTAAATTCATACCAAATGTAATAAGAATTTAGTATTTTACCAAGTATATCTGAAAGAAATGATAATAAACATCACTTATTATATTATTGTGTGATTCTGTTCATTTTTCTTATTTTTGTTTTTGAAAGTATTTAGGAAGATTTTGTGTTTTATGATAATATGAAATATTAGAAAGGTGTTTAAGCGAAAATAAGAGATGTTATGACAACTTTGTTAGACTTTTAGTGGATTTTCTATTTAATGGATACATTGTGCATGTTTCGATAGGTTTTATAGCGATTTAAAATATCTATGGTTGAATCGAGGAAAATAAAAGTTATGGTTGAAGAAAGCACATCTTT
The DNA here is from genome assembly GCA_022545495.1 of Chrysanthemum lavandulifolium. Classification (NCBI taxonomy): domain Eukaryota; kingdom Viridiplantae; phylum Streptophyta; class Magnoliopsida; order Asterales; family Asteraceae; genus Chrysanthemum; species Chrysanthemum lavandulifolium. The sequence continues at coordinate 162,941,060 of CM040241.1, forward strand.
ATAAACCAATGATCTGTTCGAACACATGTGATATCAAACATGATATCATGGGTGATATCACTCACTTGTGATATCTGAGTGATATAAACTCGATATCACACATGCTATCACCGGTAATATCACACGTGATATCACAAGTGAGGTGATATCACAGTGAGGTTCGCGGTGTTTAAGCTTCTCGGTTGTTTATAAAGATGTGCTTATCTTCAACCATACTATTTAGGTTCTTTGATTCAACCATGAATTTTCAAATCGTATAAAACCTATCAAACATGCACAATGTATCCATTAAATGAAAAATCACCACAAGTCTAACAAAGTATTATAACATCTCTTGTTTCGATTGAACAACTTTTCTAATATTTCATAATATCATAAAACACAAAATCTTCCAAATATTTTAAAACACAACCATCACATTCTTAGTTGAGTATCACAACCGGTAACACATACATGATGAAGAATGTAATACATTTAATTTTCCTCACAATGTTATATCACAAGAGATAAATAGTGTCACTTACAAATATCAAAATGAAGGCGTGCAAAGCGGACAAAAGCGTATAAAATCGAATGTAAAGCGTATAAAGCGGCCAAAAGCGTGCGGCGGACAAAAGCGTATAAAGCGTGAAAACGGACAAAAGCGTCGAAAGCATTTAAAACGTCGAAAATAGGCGAAACATCTAAAAATGGAGGAAAACGTGAAAAACGGATGACAACGTATGGCGTCTAAAACGGACAAAAGCGTATAAAAGCGAATCAAAATACATGAAAACCTAAAAAGCAGACAAAAGCGTGTGAAATGTAAGAAAGCAGTAAACGTGTGAAGCGTAAAAAGCGTGCGGCGTGTGAAAATGGGCGGCAACGGATGAAAACGTGTGAACGAGCAGCGTAAGAAAATGGACGAAAATGTGAAAACAAGCGGCGTATGAAACGGAGTAAATGGGGCAGGCGTATGATAATGGACGGCGTATAAAAGCACGACGGCGTGAAAGCATTTAAAATGTCTACAAATGGACGAAACGTAAAAGCGGACGGCGGACAAACGCGTGCGGCAGGGCGAACACGTATATAAGCGTATGAAACGCGTCGCAACGTCGCCAAGCAAATGGATGTAAGCGTGCAGCGGATGAAAAAGACGAAAACATATGAAATCGGATTTAAAGCGTAAAAACGGACGAAAACATATGAACACGGACTAAAGCGTATAAAACAAGAAAGCGTATGAATCTGAGATGAAAGCGTGAAAAAAAAAAAAAAAAAAAAAAAAAAAAAAGCGAATTTAAAATAAAAGCGTGAATTCAAAAAAAGAAAATAAAAATGTTAATAAATAAAAACAAAAGACATAGAAAAGGAGAAAAAAACATGGACTTGGGTTTTTATATTAAATCTTGGGTTTATCTTGTGAATTAGATCAAATAGATGGATGGTGGGATTTGTCCTTTGGTAAGCACCAAAATAAGAGTATGCATTTGAAAATTCCTCTCTATAAGTAATATGATGGACTTTGATTAAGATTTTCAAGCTAAATACTTAATTAGAGAAATAAGCAACGGTAACCCATTAAAATAGGTTTGTTGTGTGTAAAATGTGGTCCTTGTCATAAACATGTAAAGTGAATTCAAAAGTTTATGAGGACATGCTTGAGGCGCTTCCTGATCTTCGTGTTACTGCCCTTAGTAGAGGATCATATCCCTATTCTTCTTCATTGCAACAAATCCGACTTTGGCCCAGTTCCTTTCAAAATTTATCATTCCTGGTTCCTTCGCGAAGGTTTTGATGCTGTCATTACGTCAAAATTGGCTATTTTAGGTCATCAAATTGATGGCAGAAAGTTGTTGTCCCACTAAAAGTTGAAAAGATTGAAAGTGAAAATAAAACAATGGCATGCCCATATTAAAAGTAGTGAAGACCTTAGCAAAAAAAATGCCATGAATAATCTGAAACTCTTAGAAGATAGGATTGAGGCCGGTTTAGCTTCTTTTGAAGATCGAGAACACGTATCAAACTTCTTCAAGAGGTCGACAAGTTAGATAACTTTGAGGACTTAGATTCAATTCAAAAGGCGCGTGGGATATTGAAGATAACATAAACACTAAATTTTTTCATGGCTAGTTTAATAAAAAAAAACGTAGATCTCAATCTATTCATGGCATCATGCATGAAGGTGTTTGGGTTTCGGAGCCTTACCAAGTTAAATAGGCGTTCCTTCATTTCTTCAAGGAGAAATTTAAGGATAACGATTCTATGGTCGCTTTTCCTCCCATATCCAACCCGTCGGGTCTTTCAGAAGCTGAGCGTGACCTTTAGAAGTCGATCTTTCGATGGACGAAGTTAAATTAGCGGCATGGGACTGTAGTAGTGAAAAACCTCCCGGACCCAACGGGTTTTCTTTTGCCTTTGTGAAGAAATATTGGGATGTTCTTCAACTGGACATTTTTAGTTTGTGACCACGTTTTCAAATCCGGAAAAATTCCCCATGTTCAAACTTCTCTTTCATCACTCTTATTCAAGGTTAGTAATCATATATAGGTCAAAGACTTCCGTCCTATCTCGCTCATTGGCATATACCACAAGATCTTCGCTAAAGTTTTAGCTTATCGTCTCTCCAAAGTGGTTGCTAAAGTTGTTAGCCACGAATATTCCGCTTTTAAATCGGGTCACCAAATTTTTGATGGTCACTTATTCTTAGTGAGGTGATTGATTGGTATTAAAAAGGAAGAAAAAGATGTTGCTTTTTAAAGTTGATTTTGAAAAGCATTTGATCCGGTAGCTGGAAATACCTCGACTTTATGCCTCACAATCTAGGTTTTGGTTTAAATTGGAGGTCGTGAAGAAAAGCATGCTTAGATTCGTCTAGGACTTCCATTTTGGTTAATGGCAGTCCCACATCCGAGTTTTCTATTAAGTGCAGATTGAGGCAAGGAGGATCTTCTTTCCCCTTTCTTGTTCATTATTGTCATGGAAGGTCTACATGTCGCATTATCAGATGCTGTTCAATCAGGTTTTATATGTGGTTGTTCCATTGTGTTCCAAACAGAAAAATGACTTAAGTTATTATAAGATTTAACTAAAGAAATAGGAAATAGATTTTAAAACGAAAACATGGTCGCTTGAACGGATAAAAACTAATTTTAAACGAATAAGTTACGACTTACGAGGTTCTAATGTTTTGATGAAATATAATTATTTTCTGAAAACAATAAGCTGTTAACTTTTTATTTAACGCAAATGAGACTTTAAATAACAAAGCGGGTAACCGAGATCTTGAAAATATAATACTGCACATAAATACCTTCGCGGGGATAGTTAGAAATCTAAAAACGGAGTTATAACGAAAGAGTTATGGCTCGGGGAAGTTTTGGTCGAAACGTATTATTTTGACAGCTTTTACTATATGCTAAAAATTAAATTTGAAGTCATTTTGAGCATCGTAATGTCGGAACTAGATAAAATGAACTAAGCGAAAGTTGTAAGCGTTTATATATATATATATATATATATATATATATATATATATATATATATATATATATATATATATATATATATATATATATACACTTATTAGTCGAGTCGAAACTTTTCAAAATACTTACTAACGGAACAATTATAATCTAATTAACGTGATATACTTGTAAATCACTTCAAGTATATATTACAACTATTAAAGGTAAACTTTAATGTAACTATATATTTACCAATTAAACCTTTATGCAAATGTGTACGGGTGATATTATATAGTATTTTATAAAAATATATACACGACATATTATTGCACAACCTAAGACATATTATTAATTTAGGTTGCGATTAGAGTTCTCGTGCATCATTTACTATGCACTTGCTTATACCATATTACTTATTGCTTGAGGTGAGTATTACATACCTTCTTTTATGGCTTTACTTGTTTTGGGGAGGATTGCATGAATTATACTTTAACTAAATTGATTACTATTTTATAAACCTATCGAACTCTCGTTTCACTACTTATGCTTGTGAGTAATCACATCCCTTTTTAACTGTTTTAATCATTTTATGGTGGAATGCATGAATCATACATAAACTAAATTAAGTTCTATTTTATGAACATTGTGGAAAACTAGAAAGGGGTTGAATAGTTTCTTAGATTAAAACTTCGTTTAAACTATTTAGATCGAGTTATGTCAATCTATTTAATGTGTGTTGGATGATGATAGATATGCATATAAATAAGTAATGCAAAGATAAAGAGTAAAGAACACAAAACCACGACACAGTATTTACAGTTGTTCGGCTACAAGGACACCTTCCTTGCCTACTCTACTCCCGAGTTCCCCACTCGAGTTCGTAAGCACTACACAAAACAAGCTCCTTAATGTGGCGGAGAAGCCTTCTGGCGTCGCCTACTCTTTATCGGTACTAGGCTAGACAACGAGTTCTTCCACGAGGTAGAACCGCATCTATCCTGCGTCGCCTACACTTTATCCGGTACAAGGCTAGATACCGAGTTTCATTACAAAGGAGGAACTACTACCCAACACTACACCACAACACGACTAACCCAAAGGAGACACACTCCTTGATGCAACACTATAAGGATATCAATATCCTTTAACCCAAACTATCTATCTTGTACATCAATGCACCATATCGAATGTACACCCTTGGCACCTTTCACTAATGCCTTCGACACGAACCTTCGACACATTTCATTAATGCCTTCGACACGACCGTTCGGCACCTTTCACTAATGCCTTCGACACGACCCTTCGGCAACTTTGACTAATGCCTTCAACATAACACTTCTATAGAGGGAGAAAAGAACTATCAACAAGATACACTTCAGTGGTCTTGATGATGACGAAGCTTAGCAACTCATGACCTTGAGCTTGCACGTCTTCAAGAGGTGGTGATCTCGCCTTTAAGAGGAACCTATAGAATCACACAAACATAAAACTACATAGAATAATCCTTTGGATCAGAGGTTAGAGATGTTACAATACTATAAGAGAGTATGTGTAAAAGTGGTGGTGAGCAAGAGAGAAATGGCTCACTATTTATAGACAAAAATGTCTACAGTCCCATAGTTCCCACGGATCCCTCCCTAGAGGGATCCAGCTAGTGCAAACCTTGGGATCCGGTTGTTGGGTCAGCTTATGTCCGGATTTCGGGTTGCACACCGGGTTATGGGTTATAGGTTATGAACCATGGGGTATGGGTAATGGATTATGGATACCTGATGCGCGTACAACGCGTTAGGGGTCAAAGGAACTTTCTTTTCGTCGAGCAAGTTTTTCAACACCCTACGCAGTGAACCTAATCGTTATAGTGTAGTATTGGATAAGCCTCGTATTGATATCGTTCTCTAGGGGAATAGAAATGCTAGTAAGAAGTGTACTACGCTAAGGTTGAGGTTGAAGAAGATTATTTTCTATCTTTTTATTTTTTAGAAAGCTAAGGGTAAAATCTCGGGGTTTGGATTTGGGGGTGGTACTTCTCTGATTACTTCTACTATCTAATTATCTAAACTAATGGGTAGTCTTATGTCTATTGATGTGTGCTCGTATGATGATTAAAATGTGTCTACCTAGATACTATTACTCACAGTGGTTGAATTGTCACGTTCTTATTCTTAGCGTTGTGTTTTCTAAGGTCGTAGAGTATGCTTTTCTCCCAACTCTTTGAGACTACCTTAAGGTTATTGCCTACGAAATCTCTAGGTCAATCATAAACTAAATCTAAGGTTATCTTTGGATGTTTAGCCTACAAATCCGCTAAGTGACTCATAAACTAAGGTTCACAAAGATTACTTGAGCATTTAAACACAACGATGATCTTATTGCACTCGTAAGCCAATTACTATTAAGATAAGAGACAACCAATCAATAAATAATAACTAGGTTTCATAGATCTAAGCAAACACATAAGAAATTTAGCCGGACATGTTAAACACGAAAGCATACACACATACAATCGAAGACATAATGAAATCAATGAAGTAAAACACTTATCTTGATGTAAAATAGGTATGAGAACCTAAGAGATCTTGTCCAAACCGGACCTATAATCGTTTTAGGTTTTACTCCACAAGTCTACTTCCTAAAATTATGAAAATTCGATTTCTATATATAATTTTACATTCGCGACGTCGCCTTATAGTTGGGGCCATCGGATCGCCGTAATTAGGGTTTCGTCTTGGCAAGTAATAGTTGGGGCGGCGTCACGTTGTAGTTGTGACGCCGTCCGGCTTCGATAGTGGCGTCATCGATTACGGATCTAGGCCATCCGGGATGAAAAGTCTTCATGACGCCCTTCTCTTCAAAGCTTGACGCCGTCGGTGTATTTTAGGAAAAAGTCTCGAGCCATCACAGTTTAATTACATTATAGAGGACGACGCCGCCTTGATTGGGGACCGTCGGTGCAATTCGGCGACTTGAGTGTCTTTGATCTTGACTTAGCCATTTTCTTCATATATTCACTCTTTTTCGTCAAATATGCATCATTCCGGCATTTTGCTTCAAAGAGACCTAAAAAGTGAAAAGGCGAAATTAGCGATATGAGGATATAAAAGTGGGCGATTAAGGGCTTAAATGACCCTTTAAAAGTGTCGTTTAAATCCTTATCAAATATCCCTACACTTGGTATTTGCTTGTCCTCAAGCAAATGTGCTTTAACAAATCAATTTATAAGTTATGGGGCATGAAGCATTGGTTTAACATAATCCACAACAAGTAAAGGCACCATAATAGTCATAACAAGCACGGAAATTATATACTACTTTTCACAAGGGTGTTTGGATTCTCTCATCTCTGGTATATATGAAATATAAAAATGGAAATGAAAGATAAACACTCATTAACCGGTCATAGTACATAGATTACCATAGGCTTGAGACTAGATCAAACCTCCACCGCTTTGGCGTAAGCACCTAGGAACAACTATTTAAGAGGTCTTTTAAAAGGTTGTAACGTTAGGCTTACGGTAGGGAAATAAAGGGTTTGGTTGGATAGGCGATTTAGTGGTGGCAAGTCAAAAATCTTATGTTACAAGCATGAAAAGAATGGCGTTGCTAAGCCAAGACTCGACTCACTAAACTCTAGATAACTTGAAACAAATAAACATAAATATAAAGATAGATGTAGGATGGAAGCCCGTATTTTTTTTTTGTGCATACACTTTTACTCTACCATCCTCTACGATAACATCAAAATATAAGGTATTTATAGGAGCATCCCTACACTTGAGTTTTTATTACTCTAACACTAATTTGACCCGAATTGAAAAGATCAAAACACTTGGAGTATTTTATTACGTAAATAAAGGGAATTTGAATTTTACGTTCTTTCACGTCACTCCATAAAATTTTACTTTACCCATGAGTCCCAATCGTCCCAAAACTGTGTACAAAAGATATGACTCGACTTAGCAACCATGCAAGTAACTAGATAATTGAACTAAGGGTTTAGTATGATAACAATAATGCACTAAAAGTGAGTGCATACAAGGTAAACTAAAGCGACTTGGGTGTACATTTGGGGTGGATTGTAAACAATCCTCTTCATTGATATTCGGAAAACCAAAACATCACGAGAATCGCGAAAAGGATAGGCTCGAGGGGTTAACTAGGGTATCGTGTACTAAAGATGAGTACATCACAAGGGTGTGGGGTAATTACTCGATCGATGTGGAAGAAGTAATTATAATATGGGTATCGAACAAGGGTTATCCTAATGCCTCTTATCATTTAGTTATTCCTAACTACACAAGTGTAGTCTCACTAGCGATCTCAAAATGCATCACAAAACAAGTTCTAGAATCTATTATACTACCCAGTACACTCGTTGGGAAATTCACTTTTGGGAGTTAATACTTATAGTCTTAAAGTTAGTCTTGATAGTGATATTAGAAGAGTATTAACTAGTTAGTCTTGATAGTGCAAAGTTAATCTTGATAGTGTTGAGTTTGTCTTGATCTATATTAAGAATGTAGGTGTATGGTTTGTAACGACATATCTTCTATTCTAATAGAAGATATGATGTACTTCGATGGCGGACCTAGCATGAAACTTAAGGTGGTTCCTTTATTTAGTCGGGACGTCAAGCTAAGCGGTCAAAAATTCAATTGATCAACGGGTCGGGTTATATTGTGTCTTGTCGGGTAAAACATATCTAGTATACCATAAGTAATTAAAGAAAAAAAATGTGCCATGTCGCATACTATTTCTCTTAAATGTTAAAATGTGAATCTTTTACTAAAACAAATTGCATTATATATTATTGCGATGTGGCGAGAATGTTAATTAGAGCTTCACAATTCTAATTTTTTGAAATTATTGACATCATATTTGTACAACCTTGTCAATAACGTCTTCTAAATTATTGACATCATATTTGACATCATACTAGTACAATATCACGTGTGACAAAAGAAAAAGGCTATACCCCAACCTAAAACTACTATTTCCAAAACAAAAGTAAACTTAAAATATACATTGCTATTTCCACGATAAGATTAATTGCTATCTCCGAATAAACTTTAACCCTAGTACCCCATCCGTATTTCTTCATCTTCTTCGTCGATTCCATGTCCGATCTCAGGACCAAAATTTTTTTTTATTTGTTTTCATTCTTTAATCTTTGAAATTTTTAACCCAAGGTGGTTCCCAAGTAATTTCTAAGGTAGGTCCTAAAAAAAATCCTATACCTCTTCTAAAGGAATTTTTGATCCAAGGTGGTTCCCGGGCACCGCCTAGGCAAGGCATAGGTCCGCCTCTGTGTACTTAATGCATAGTTATCTCTGTAAGGGATCTCCTTAGTGTATAAAAGAAGACTCTAGCTAGGTCAAGCAAATACCAATAGTCTAGCCGTCTTAAGAAAAGCTTCAAGGTTGTAAACCCTAGTACTAGGAGAGTACTTGTATTATTAATCAATAATATTGAAGCTGTTGGTGCTACATTTGTGTTTACATTAATCTTCTAAGTACATTCAAGTATATTCCGCATAATTGTGTGTATCTACAACGAAGTTTCTCATTGTTGTTTTGGAACCATCCAAGGAAACTACACGTTTACAAGCTAAGTGTTCTAGATCCAAGGTTTGGGACTCCACAAGTGGTATCAGAGCTTGTGTCCTAAAGCTTTGTTTTTAGAAGATCTGTCGACAAATCTGTTGAAATGGTTTTGACTCAAGCAAATCCGATTGCTATTACCGAGTTCCTAAGTTGCGACCAAATGAATATGAACTCGGAGAATGCCCATAGAGCGATACTTCTTGGTACTTGATTTTAAGGCGTGGAACATTGTGATCAATGGAGACTCTTACAAATCAATTGTCCTTGAAAGAAGTTGGTGGTAGGTTGTTATTAAAGACAAAGGTGAACCTATCACTAATGAAGAAATGGCTCTAAGAGGCAATGATCTCAAGGTCAAAAGTCTTTTACTTATGGCAATACCTGATGATCATCAACTCACTTTCAACAAACACAAAGATGCTCAGAGTTTGTTCAAAGCCATTGAGACCAGATTTGGTGGGGACTCTGTCACCAAGAAAACTCAGAAGACTCTTTTGAAGCAAGAGTTTGAAAACTTCATTCTTGGTGCAAGCGAGCCCATTATTTCGGTTTACAATAGGCTTCAAAACTTGTCGGTCAATGGCGGTATTGGATGTGGACATCTCCGAGGAAGATGTCAATCTCGGGTTGTTAGAATTCTTCCATCACCAAAATGGGACACTCATGTCATTGTATGGAAGAATAAGGCAGAATTTAAAACTATGAAGTTGGACAATCTGTTCAGTAGCTTTAAGGTGATTGAACAAGATATGAAGAGAGCTGCAGCTGCATCTTCTAGCTCTGGGGCACAAAACATAGCCTTTATGGCTTACCCAGTCACTAGTAATGATAAGGACAATATCAATGTTAGTACTCCTAGTACTAATGTTAATACTGATTGTTTGGCCATCACTGCTGCAGGCTTCAATGAAAGTACAATCTATGCTTTCATCTCAGAGCAATAACAGGGATCTCAGATTACTCATGATGACCTGAGACAGATCCATGAAGATGACATGGAAGATATGGATATCAAGTGGAACATTGCCTTGATAAGTATGAGGGCAAGAAAGTTCATGAAGAGGACTGGGAGGCAGATTAAGATCAATGATGGAGATCTTCTTGGGTTTGACAAGGAAAGGTAGAATGCTAGCTGGTAAGCTTGGGCATTTCGCGGGAGAATCTGAAGCCCATGAGCAAAGGAAAAGTGGTGAGTGATAATTCTAAAGCAATGGTGGCTATTGATGGTCTTGGATATGATTGGAGCTTCATGGTGATGATGAGGAGAGTCCAATCAATATGGCTTTAGTATCGAGGTACTTACTAAATCAAATTGCTCGAGATACATGTGTCTCATTAAGTGAATATGAGTCTCTTAAATTCAATATGATAAAGCTGGTGAAGAGTTTTCCAAAACCGGTTATAATTTAGCAAATCATAAAGAAACTTAGCGGTTTAGAAAAACAAATTGTGCATTATAAATAAAATGAGTAAAAGTTTACTGAAGCAACTATTGTACTTAATAGGGAAATTTCTTTTAAAGACACCACCATAACTGTGTTAAAAGAAGAGCTAGAGAGAGTCACACAAATTAAAGACAACATAGAACTAAGTATTGATACTCTTCAAGACACACATCATTATAACTCAAAGAGAATTGATAGATACCTTGAAAAAGCACTAATTGGCAAAGCCAAATCTGGTATGGGTTATAAGAATGCACCACCACCATTCAGAGGTATTCCCTCACCACCTGGAATAGACCTTGAACACATTGGCTTAGAAGAGTTTAAGGCACCCATTTTTGTCTGTGAACCCATTGGGTCCAAGACAGAAAAGATTGATGAGACCTTTGAAAGTGCCAGTAACACTTCCTTACCTGAGGTATATGTGTTTGAAAATAAAAAGACAAGTGTAGAGTCTGGTGAACCAAAGCAAGAACAGGCCACTAAACCTGTAAGACCAACTGACAAACCTGTTAGGAAACCAGTAAAATATGATGAGATGTATAGAAACATGTCATCTAGTCCTAGAGGTAACAAAAGAAACTAGAACCAGCTAAAATCTGAACAACTAGGAGATGAATTTGTCATGTATAATAAATCTTGCTTTGTGTGTGGAAGTTTTTCTCATCTACAGGCTCAATGAAAACACCCTATGAGAGCTCAACCCATCATGACCCCAAGAGCAGTTCTTCTTAAAACTGGCATAAAATCTTTGAATACTACAAAGCCAGTTAATAGTGCTAGACCACAACCCAAAGTATTTGGTGAATGTCCCAAAAGAAACTTTTCAAAATCACCATCTACTTCACCAAGGCCCTTTAATACTGGAGCAGCACAAACCTTTAAATCTTACGATGAACAAATCAAGTTTTACAAGAAAAAGGTTAATACTTATGAGCCAAAACTTAATATTGATAGGCCAAAAGTTAATACTTTTAAGCCAAAAATGAAAACTGTTGGTTCTAAAGTGAATCTTCTAGGGAATGAAGGGTAATGTTTTTTAAGCCCTCGACATTGGGTTAGAAAGACCACTCGACCCAATGATGCATCGATTACTCTCAAGAATATGATTACATTGATGCACGAGGCGATCCAAGTCGATGTGGCTTGGGTCCCCAAAAGAACTAATTTCTTTATTTTGTGTGCAGGACATTCCAACAAGAATGATGATCTTGGCTATTCGAGACGGTGGGTGTTCGAGCACATGGAAATCTATCCTATCTTCGAGACTTCAGCGATTTGAATGGAGAATATGTTTCTTTTGGTGGTGGTATAGGTGGAAGAATTACTGGTAAAGGCACAATTAAAACTAGTAATTTGGACTTTGAAGATGTGTACTATGTGAAAGAACTCAAATACAATCTGTTCAGTGTGTCACAAATGTGTGACACGAAGAATGTTGTTCTATTCACAGACACTGATTGCTTGGTTTTATTTCAAAATTTTAAGTTGCCTAGTGAAGATGAGGTACTACTTAAGTTTCCTAGGAAAAGCAATTTGTACTATGCCAATATGAAAAACATAGTGCCCAAAGACAAACTTACATGTTTAGTTGCTACAGCTTGTTTGGATGAATATATGTTATGGCATAGAAGGCTAGGTCATGTGAACTTTAAGGTAATAAATCTTTTAGCTAAAAATAACCTTGTAAGAGGTTTACCTTCAAAAATATTTGAAAATAAGCAGACTGTATTGCATGCCTCAAAGGAGCGACATAGAGCCTCTTGTAAGCCCAAGGTTTTAACTCTATCACTTGACCACTTCATATCTTGCACATGGACTTATTTGGCCCCAACTACATTAGCGACTGAATTTTAAGTATTGTTTGGTTGTGTTGATGATTTTAGCAGTTACTTGGGTTTCTTCATGAATACTAAGGATGAGACCGGTGAAATTCTTAAGTCTTACATAAGCTATGATGAGAACCTTCTTGATAAGAAAGTTAAAATCATTAGGTGTGATAATGGGACAAAGCTTAAAAACTAAGTGATGAATGATTTACGTCAACTTAAGGGTATTAAAGAGAGTACGGTGTAGCTAGGACTCCTCGGCAAAATGGGGTTCTTTGAAAGGAGAAATAGGACATTGATAGAGGCTACTAGGACTATGTTAGCGATTCCAAGTTACCCACAACTTTTTGGGGTGAGGCGATTAATCTTGCTTGCTAAGTTCGAGCAGTCTTGGTAGTAAAGCCTCATGGCAAGACTCCCTATGATTTGTTTTTAGGTAGAAAGCCTACCTAGACTTTCTTAAACCTTTTGGGTGTCATGTCTCTATTCTTAATACCATTGACCACTTAGGTAAGTTTGATGGAAAATCGATAGTGGATATCACGGTTGGCTACTCATTGAATAGTAAAGATTTTAGGGTTTATAATTCTAGAACCGGAAGGATAGAGGATAATCGCACATAGAGTTTCTTGAGGACAAACCTAGTGTAGAGGGCAAGGACCAAAATGGCTTTTGATATTGATATGCTACGAGAATCTATGAACTATGTACCTATTTCTATGGATTCTAACATTGTTGCGGAGAAAAGCAAGGTCTGATGCGATTCGATGATGATGATGATGTTGTGTCTGTGCCCATTTGGAAGGATAGCTCTGTTGGAAGTACTTCTTCAGGGGAGGCAAACAAAGCTGATCATCAGCCTCAATGAATCTAATGCTGAGGGAGTTGTAACCAATACAGGTGACACAATGATAGAACCTCAAGTGATTAGTACTAATATGGTTAATACTGATAAGCCACATGTTAGTACTGATGAGCCAGAATTTAGTACTGATGGTCCTCATTCTATTCCATCAGTTAACACAGAGGTTCCTGATCCCAAATGGTGAAACTGATGAGATTGATTTTACCAATATAGCTTCATCTTATGCTGTTCCTGCTACACCACACAGAAGAATGAATCAGGATCATCCCTTGGAGAATGTTATTAGGTATGTTCATGCTGAAAGAGCTACAAGATCTAAATTTTAGCATAGTGAGACTGGATTCTTTAGTGCCATCTATGAAGAAAGGATACATGGGGACACTCAAAAATGTCTCTTTGCTTGCTTTGTTTCACAGGTAGAACCAAAGAAAGTCTACAAAGCTCTTGAAGATGAAGCATGGGTAAAAGCAATGCAAGAAGAGCTTCTCCAGTTCAAACTTCAGAATGTATGGGTTCTTGTGGATCTTCCTGATGGCAAGAGAGCTATTGGCACTAAATGGGTTTTCAGAAACAAGAAAGATGAAAGAGGTGTAGTAATATGGAACAAGGCTAGACTGGTGGCTCAAGGGTATACACAACAGGAAGGAATCGATTATGAAGAGGTCTTTGCTCTAGTGGCAAGGATTAAAGCTATCAGATTATTCTTGGCCTTTGCATTATACAAAGACTTCACAGTATTCCAGATGGATGTGAAGAGTGCTTTCCTCTATGGAAGATTGAGGAGGAAGTTTATGTCTGTCAACCTCAGAGCTTTGAAGATCGACTTTCACGACAAAGTGTACAGGGTTCAAAAGGCACTCTATAGTGCATCGAGGCCCCAAGAGCTTGGTATGAAACTTTAGCCAAGTATCTTTTGGGCAATGGCTTGAAGAGGAAGATTGATCGACTCTATTCATCAAGAATGTGAAGAATGATATCTGTTGGTTCGGATATATGTAGATGACATTATTTTTGGCTCAACTAAGCGGGATCTATCGAGAGTTTGAAAAATTGATGCATGATAGGTTTCGAGATGAGTTCTATGGGAGAACTCACCTTCTTTCTTAGGGCTACGGGTCAAGCGAAGGCGGATGGCATATTGTCGGTCGGGATAAGTATGTCGAGGAGATTTTAGTAAAGTTTGGCTATGATAATACAAAGATTACAAGCACTCTATGGAGCATAATAAGCCATTACTTCCGGATCTTGATGGTGAAGAAGTTGATCAGGACATCTACAGATCAATGATTGGATCATTGATGTATTTATTGCCTCGGACCGGATATTATGTTTGTAGTGTGTGCATGTGCAAGATTCCAAGTCTCTCCAAAGCTTTCTCACATGCATGCAATTAAAAGAATCTTTAGATATATGAAAGGCCATGCTCAACTAGGCCTTTGGTATCCTAAGGAATCTCCCTTTGATCGGTAGCTTACTCGACATTGACTATCTTTGGGCAAGTCTTGATAGGAAGTCAACCACGGGGAGGATGTCGGTTTCTTGGTGATAGGTTGATTTCATGGCGGTGCATGAGCGAGCATTGTGGCAAACTCTACAACTAAAATTTGAGTATGTAGCTCTTGCAAGTTCTTTGTGGTCAAGTTCTCTGGATTGAATCGATGCTTGATTATGGGTATAATTTCATGGGCACTATCATTTATATTGATAACAACGGTACTATATTCATTATAAAAATCGGTTGCATTCTAAAACTAAACATATAGAGATAAGACATCACTTTATAAGAGGCGTAATGAAAAAAAACTCATCGAGGTTGACATGATTGATCACGGGTTTAATGTTGCGAGATCTTTTAACAAAATCTTTTGAATTGGGAAGGTTCTAGTACTTGGTCACAAGTATTGGGGTGCTTCATCCGTAATATGTCTTATCTCTCTCTATTTTGTAAAGTTTTGTAAACTGGTGATTAGTACTGATTGTTATCTAGTTAATACTGATTGTGTAATGTTAATACGGATTGGCAAGAAAATGTCTTGGATTGTGTTTTCTTGGTTTTGGACTAGGGCTGAGCATCGGGACGATTCCGACACATCCCATCCCAATCCTGATTTATCCCGATCCCGATTAGCCAGAAAAATCAAACCGACTCCCGACCCTAGTGTAGATCAGTTAAAGTCGGTCGGTGTTGGGTGGCGGTCGGGATAGTGGTCGACTTTGTGTTTTGTCCGGTAATCCCGATTCCCGACCCGATCCCGATCCCGATTAGCAGGAAAAATCAAACCGACTCCTGAACCGAGTGTAGATCGGTTAGTGTCGGTCGGTGTCGGGCGGTGGCGGGTGGCGGTCGGGTGTCGGTAGTCGGTCGGAAAAGCTCAGCCCTTTTTTGGACTAACTTTTCAGGCATAACACAAGCAGTATGGATATGGTTCGGTGACTAAATGTTACAGCATATGTGGTTCTCTTTCTTATGCTCATTCTGAAGCCACCACATGATGGAACTTGCTGTAACTGTGGACTTTGTGATGCCAAAGCATTATGTGGCATCTTGTGGTATTAATGCACATGAATTGATGGTTTCACTTAGTCAGGTCATTCTGCACTAACCCACTCTTTGCCATTCTATATGTTTACAGATAGTGTGATCAGCCCAAGGGCATCTGGCATACAGAACAGCGAGCAACCATGAATCCAACACTTGTGTTGGAGGCAACACCTGCCACGAGCTAGAAACCTGTCAGAAGGCCCTTTTAATGGGACTATCCATCACTGAGCGGTGCTATGCTGCATGAAACCATTAGTTTTCACCAAACCGAGAGGCCATGTAAGGCCGACCTTGGTGATGTCTGTCACCACTTAATACCTTCAAAATTGGGGTTTCGATGATTCTAATTTCCAAACTATAAGATAATCTTGATGGGTAAAGTTAATCTTGATGGTTATAAGTTAGTCTTGATAAGCCCGAGTTAGTCTTGATGAACTAGCGTTAGTACTTATTCCAAAAGTCAGTTATGCAATGATTACTTTTGCAAATTGAGTTGTTACCATCTGTTTCTTTATATAAGGGTTTCCTAATTGGTTTCTCCTTACTTATTACCATAATTATTTACAAGTCGGTTCAACCTAAATTCTCCAAATCTCTATATATTGCATAACTTTTCAATTGCTTTCATCACAATTCTCTAAAGGCTTTTGCGATCAAATCCCACTTTACTAACCCTCATTCTTCTTGCTCATGGCTCCTATTGATTTTGTCGATAAGCACAACATGGTGGCGTGCTTGGACTTGCCGAGGAAGGCAATGAGGAATTCAACGAGATAGTAGTTTTCTAAGCGAGCGACATCGGGTTTGCTTTACTCTTAAACCCTACTATCTTATGTACCCTGTCGGGAAGTTTTGGCTGCTATTGCCTCAACAAGCGAGGAAGGGGTACAACAGATTAATTGGCACAATAGATGGCACACAAATTGTTATTCTTGAAGCTTCTCTAAGAGAACATCTTCATCTTAGAGATTTGAAGGTATTAGCACTTTCAAAGAATCGACATAATTGAACAACTCTCATTGATGGGGTATAGACATGACAACACTTTTAACTTTCACAAAGTCAATTTTCCCTACAATGGAGGTGTCTAATTCATACCCTCTTACATTGCTTGAGTCACAAAAGGATTGGGTGGGATGCTTTTCCCACAAACATAGCCACAACCTTGATCGCGCTTGCAACAAGCGGTGTTCAATTTTCAAATTATATTTTGATGGTATGCTTAAAAATCTTTGTAAGCAAAACTAAGTTTCGATGTATCCCAAGTTTATACAAATATTTTGGATCTTGAGAGACAAAACTTGTGACCTCACAAAAATATTTATCCATCAAAACTACTCATAGCCAAAGTATTTTCAAATATGTTAAGGGCTGTGGTAGGATATAGTGGGGTTTTAGTGCCATTATTTCCTAACATGCTTATTGAAGAGGGTGAAGGACCATCAAGCACAGGTGGCTCCCAACACACAACCACAGATGGTGAAAACTCTCCCAATCATCAAATTTCATCAACAGATAGGCATTCCAGACAGGAGAGTAGGACAACTCAGCCCCATTCTCCTCCTACCATTGAACCAGATGAGCCTATCTCAGATGATGCAGGAGATAGAATGGTAAGGGTTGCCACTACTCAACCAAGCTTAGAAGCTGGTGAGGATAGTGGTAACATCAATAAGATCCAACCCATGCCAACACCTAGTGAGCACTCCTCACAGAGTGGACCCAAGAAGTGCTTAAAGGGGGGGTGTCTCTCGAGCTAGGTGCAGGAGTGCATCTCAATTGCCCAATGACCTACCTCTCTAAACAGGTAACACAGCTGGAAGTGGTGAGGGCAACTTATCACTCAAGGATATGACGAAATTGTACAGATTTTTATGTAGAAGGGTGAACATTCTGGAGATTTCTTTGGAAGAACAAAAGAAAGTTGCTGCAAAAGTTCATACCAAGATGCTCCTAAAGATGAAAAAGTTAGAGCATCAGGTCAAGCTTCTCACTCAGTCTACTGCAACAGCATCTCCAATCACTGCATCTCCCAAAAGAAAGGACAAGTTCAGAGTCTCAAGTACCTCCACAGAGGATTCTACCAAACAGGGGAGGAGTTTTGATATTCAAGGTAGAAGTAAATTTGGTCAATGGCAAGGTGGTGCAGCATTCCAGGGCCCTTTTGTTGATGAAGAAGAAGTTCAGGTTACCATTGATGCAGAAGAAGTACTTAGTACTCCTACATGCACTATCAGTACTATCCCAGTTAGTACTGTTAGTGTTGTAGTTAGTACTCTTAGTACTATTGTTAGTACTCAAGCTCTACAATCAAGATAAGCCCAAGGGTTCGGTGTAGGCTGGCGATCTACAACAAGCAACAACTAATGAGGCCACTACCATCACTACCACTCCAAATGAAGACAATGATGAAGAGGAAGAAAAACATCTTTGTATTGGGATTTGGAGCTTGAAGAAAGCAGTCCCAATCTCTCCCACTTATAAGAAGCCTCATGTTTTGTACCTAAGGAAGAAGACCAAGTCAGCAGCACCCAAGCCTAAAGAAATGGGAGTTGTTATCCAAGAAGGAGGTGTTCCAGCATCACCAACCTCCTCAGCTCCAAAGATTGATCCTAAAGACAAAGGCAAGGGCATCTTGGTGGAAGTACCAAAGAAGAAGAAAGAGATTGAAAGGTTGAATGAAGAGGAAGCAAGGAAGCTTGCAGCACAATGGGGTGAGGAAGAGTTGCAGAAAGAAGCTGCAGAGAAAGAAAAGAAAAAGCTGGCTAAAATGACTTAAGACTGGCAAACATGGGATGACATGAGAGCCAAAGTAGAAGCTACCAGGAGGTACAACAGTGCAACAAGATCGTGGTACAATTATCAATGAAGCTATTTCGGTTGTTTAGTGAGATCTTGGCTAGAAGACGAACCGATTCGATAAAGACAAAGAGATTGAAAAGGCTTCAAAGCCTCCAAACAAGAGTCGTGGAAGATGTATCTTTGCAATTACATCGAGATACTCGGTGAAGATAGGAGAACAGGCAGGCAATCAATTGTCTTGGGAGCCTCTTCAAAGACTTGCTGACATAATTCAAAGAAGATTTACGGACTTGAGACCTATGGCGATGATATTGTTGAAAGGTCACAACCCATTGGAAGTTACAAAAGACCATCTGAAGAAGGAGCTTCCTCAACTGCACCTAAAAGATTGAAAACCTCTAATGAAGATGAAGGTGGACTCACTGAAGAAGAGCTCAATAGGATGATGTTAATTAAAGCTCCAGAAGAAGCCTTGTATTCAGAGCCCATCAATACTAGATATCCAATCATCAACTCTTGGAGGATTCACAGAGCTGGTGTAAGGACAAGTGCTTATTTATACTTGGTAAATCTGTTTGCAGTTATTGACAGGGAGGATCTACTTAAGCTATGGGAGTTAGTCAAAAATAGGTTCAAGAACAGAGATCCAGATAATGAAAAGGATCTGGAGCTACTCTTTGAACTCCAGAACATATTTGAACCTGATCCAACAGGAGAACAATGGAAGTTTCAACCTGGTGATGAAGCCCTTAGTTGGACCTTGCTTGATTCCTATGGACTACACTTGGTCACTACATGCAATGCAACTGATATCTATATGTTGGTTGAAAGAACATACCCATTTGCTCTTGGAACCCTTCTACAAATGCTAGATGCGGGGCTAAGGATGGAAATGTAATAGAAATGGCCAAAGAGTTCTTCTGAAGATCTTTGATCAATTTGGAAGACCTAGCGTAAGAAAGTGAAGTTTGGAAGAATCCTCTAAGTGCAAGAAACTTGTGATTGAAACCCAATCACAAGTTTAGGGAGGATTGTTGGGAAATTCACTTTGGGAGTTAATACATATAGTCTTA
This sequence comes from Chrysanthemum lavandulifolium, assembly GCA_022545495.1. Classification (NCBI taxonomy): domain Eukaryota; kingdom Viridiplantae; phylum Streptophyta; class Magnoliopsida; order Asterales; family Asteraceae; genus Chrysanthemum; species Chrysanthemum lavandulifolium. The sequence continues at coordinate 162,960,667 of CM040241.1, forward strand.
AAGTTAGTAATGTGTTGATATTAGAAGAGTATTAACTAGTTAGTCTCGATAGTGCAAAGTTAGTCTTGATAGTGTTGAGTTTGTACTTATCTATATTAAGAATGTCGTGTATGGTTTGTAACAAACATATCTTCTATTCCAATAGAAGATATTTGTAACACCCAAAATTATCAGCAGAAGATTGTGTCACAGGGTATTACTTCATAGTTCACAACACAAGTTACGAAAACGACTCTAAATGAGACGTTTTGAAATAAATTATCATTCGATTAAAATATCGAGTTTACAAAGCGGTCCCACAAGTTTGTACAATCATAAAAGTACAACATAAAGTTGTAATGTTTTGAATGATAATATATGCATTATCTTCAAAATGTTTTTCCGTGCCTTCTCATGCCATGCCGGCTAATTCCTTTCAACACGAGATAACATGCTAAAAGTGTCAACACAAAGGTTGAGTGAGTTCATAGGTTTGTAAGCAAAACAGTTGATCACAAGATATCAAGTTTATGAAAGTAGTGGGTTATACGCCCATAGTGCGTTTGATTGCCTAACCGGTCAATACAAATGATAGAAACCTCATAGGTTTGAAAACAGTAGTGGACAATATAGTTTATAGTATAATTGCAATGTGTACAATTATCTTCTTGAAAGTTGTTATTGCTCTAAGCTCATGGAACTCACGACTGACTGTTGCATATATATCACCGGACGATGAGTAACTTGCCCCGGGTAGGTATTTTGCCATATACCTAAGTAACCTCAAATATAGCGCGCCTTGTTATTTCTGATATCATAGACGGGTTCGTCAATTTCGATAGGCCTATCCACAATATTTGCGCTCACTCCCAGTGATTAGTGGTCCATGATGTTGGGGACTTTTGGAAAAAACAACTTAGGCTTGCAATAATACAGTCAAGGCATTCAGTTTACAAGTAATTGTCCATAATAAAGCATTTTAGCATGTAGTAAAAGCAGTAGCATGTATCTCCCCCAAAGAGTTTATAAAACAATTAAACAAAAGTTGGGGCTATGAAACTCACTGTAATGATCAACACCGGAGTGTAACGATATAGCGTATGTCAACAATAGAGTATGGCAAGACCACGATCTTTAACGATTACCTAAGAAAGCATAGTATTCGCGTTTTAGTATAGCGTACGATATAAGTGTACAAGTATATGTAGTTTGTTGGCTTATGATGTTGTATATGGATATTAAGTTAAGGTATCCCTTAAGTGTTGTTTGGCTTATAGCCTTTTTATAAATAACCTCGTACCATCGTTCGGGCTATAAAAATCAAGAGGTCATGTAGTGAACGTATGAGGAGCCAGGACACTTTAAATCGTAAATCTACAACTCATCGATACGACACCCCGAAGACGCCTCTTATGATAATGAAATTCCTTGCTATTATTGTACTTGTCATTTATAAGTAAAGTATTTGACGAGACAAATGTTATATAAAACATGTGTCGTGTTTCGTCAAAGACTATTGATTGACTTGTGTGACGATATGATGATATAAGTTGTGTGTCGTGAAGTAGTTTAACATGCCATATGGCCATTTATTTAGTTTGTCAAAGTCCAGCAAAGTCTAATCCAATGAACTATGTTTTAAAAACAAGTTTCGGGTCATTAAGCTTATATTAGCCGTGCGGCTAAGTCAAACAATAATCAAGGACATTCTTGAGGATATATCTAAGTTAAAATATCTTGAAAAAACACCTTGGCTTTGTTTTGGCCTCAAGGAATCAAGATATCACTTAAAGTTTCTCAACTAAGGTTGTTTTCTAGTCAACAACAAGTCAGTTTAGTTTTTGTAATATTTAGTATTTTCTGTTCACTTTCTGCTGATGTGCCTCAAGTTTTTGAAGAAAACGTCATTCTGAGCAACTTTCGTGTTTTACACTTTTGCTGATTCGGACCATAAAAGGGTCAAAATCGCGTTTTAAAATCGTTTCAGCAAGCTTTCTTGTTCCAGCACTATATTTACCTCTAGTAACACTTAACTAGGCATAACTTTTTAACCACAAGTCCTTTTTAAGTGATTCAAAAGCCTGAGTTTTAGTTTTTACTTCCTCTAATAGCTTCTCAAGCTTAATCAAGCCCAAAGTCCAAAGTTTACTTATATGAGTAGTCTAATTACAAGTATATACTTATATTTCATTGCAGAAAGTTTGGCTGCACATTCAGTCCTGCCAAAACGACCATAAGTTGAGTTCTAAAACTTCTTTTGACACGCGGATTTCACCAAACTTCAAGTTTATGTCTTAGCTACATTTCATAAAACTGAGTCGACTTCCAGAAATGACCAGAACCATGGGCTTTTCCCAAATTAAATCTGATGTGCAGATTTTGACATGTTTTGCCATTTTGGCTCTCATTTACTCATCGGGATGAGTTATGAGGGGCGCCACCCGGAGAAACGACCATAAGACATAGTTCTACAAGACTATCTTATTTAATTAACCTCAAAGTTTACTAAGATGATCAGTTCAATCAATCTTTGGGACTGTTGTAAATTTCAGGTTCATAAAACCTACCTAAGGCTTGTTCTAGCTTCTTTTCATGTTACAAACGTCATGTACAACATCAATTAGGGCATATTACATATACTACTTATATCAAATTACATCCAATGAATATAAATTATTACAACCATATTGAATGAATATGAAAATGTACACAAACCTTACAAAAGATAGGATGAAAGGTTACTAATAATCAAGCCTAACTTCTTTCTAATCTTCACCGTTGTCTTGAATCTTTTCACCACTTGATTCAAACTTTCTTAAATCTTTAACCCAATCTTACTTTAACCTTATGTAATACTTGTATTAACCCTTTTTACTCAGCCCCTAAACCTTCTAATTAAGCCAAGAATACCACTTTGTTTGAAGAGAATTGAACCATGGACTTGTTAGGACTTATAACCTTCAATATTTAACACTAAAATTAGCCAAGAAAACTTGATGATGATGGTGGTTTGGGGTCTTGGTATTCACGGCAGCAAGAGGGGGCAAGGAGAATTGGGTGTATTTCTTATGTCAAAATGAGGAGATAAGGTTTAGCTACTAGTGAAAGACAAATAAGTACATGTGTTAATATGCATGTTCAAGGGTAGTAAGACATAGCCATGTGGCTTGGTTGTGTTCATTTGGACGCCACATATTGTGGTAGTAAGATAACTATAAGTTATCTTGCTAGTTATCTAGTGTACGGGGTGTAGTTTGGTCCCGGTAATTACTAATGTTAAGCCCTTAAGTCACAAAATTTAAAATCGGGCAACATAAAAATATAATACTTATGAAAATGTCAAAACTTATCAACATACTCCAACTAGGTATATTAAAGGTGTGATAAGTCTAACGGGGTGCGTTTATGTTGTTAAAACCTAATAATGTAGGTTCGAGCACGCGTATTACGTAAAGAGTAAAATATTTACGTAAAAATAACAAAGTGGAAATAGTTCATATAAAATATGACTATTGGTGAAATTAGAGTATTTTGAACACCTAGACTTATCGTAGTCTTGTGTTGACCACGAGGAAAGTTTACAGGATTAAAATTTCGTAATTAATAAAGTAACAACTTTAAATAATTATTTATAGCCATTGGTGAACAAAAAAAATGTTCAGAGTGTAATAATTCAAAACAGAGTGAATTATTTAACTTGAAAATTTACCGGTTACTACCGGTTATAGTATTTGCTTTTACGTTATGGTAAAAGTCAAATAGTCAAAAGTCAGAGTCAAAGTAAACTTTAAGAAGTCAAAGGGTAAAATAGTCATTTTACCTTATGAAAATTTACGAGTTGCTACAATATTATATACTTAATGCATAGTTATCTCTGTAAGGGATCTCCTTAGTGTATAAAAGGAGACTCTAGCTAGGTCAAGCAAATACCAATAGTCTAGCCGTCTTAAGAAAAGCTTCAAGGTTGTAAACCCTAGTACTAGGAGAGTACTTGTATTATTAATCAATAATATTGAAGCTGTTGGTGCTACATTTGTGTTTACATTAATCTTCTAAGTACATTCAAGTATATTCCGCATACTTGTGTGTATCAACAACAAAGTTTCTCATTGTTGTTTTGGAACCATCCAAGGCAACTACACGTTTACAAGCTAAGTGTTCTAGATCCAAGGTTTGGTACTCCACACACTCTCGATGCATTAAACGGGAGTGTTTTAATTCCTATAGATCTAGGGGCGAACCTCACATTTTTGGGGTGGAATTTGAGTGGTAAACGTTTTTTTGTGCTAGTCATATAACTCCTATCCATGAGACGCTTTATTAAGACTAAAGTCTCACCCGTACCTGTCATGAAAATTTTTAAATTTGGTGGTAAAATTACCCTAACCAATATTTCTCATAGCTTATTACACAAATGAAATAGGACAAGACAAATAATCAAGGATAAGTATAGTTTCAAAGTTCTTGTTTTATTCTCTCTCCCTACATTTAAACTGAACATTGTCCCCAATGTTCTCCGAAAGTATCAACGTTATGATAATGGAAGGTAATTAAAAGAGAAAGAAACTAGTACTCCCCTGATTAGCTCGGTAGGATCCATGTGAAGTAGTAGTTAAATTCTTTCCCAAGAAGAATGTACACGTGAAAAGCTCCATCTAACATTATGTTTCTTCTTCTTGATAAATAAAACCTGCACACTTTAAGAAAATAGGCGAAACCTTCGCGTAAAATTATATATGAATCTACTACACTAGGATATAATGCTTGTGGAATGGATGTTTGCAGATTTTCTGGAAAATTAAGACACGAGAATTTTCAAAATTTATAAATAATACGTAAAACGAGAGAAACTTTATAAGTTGTTTCTCCCCGACGTCGTCAAAGTTATCTGACATAAACCGGGTGCGGCGTTTTCTAGAAAATAATGGAAAATTACACCTTTAAAACCGGAAAAATTCACGCAAAACATCCATTATGACTCGATACAAGCATTTGACTCTAACAAACATACATATATATCATTTTCAATAATCGTAGTTCTCATGTTCACGTTCTTTTGAAAACGTGTGTAATCTTCCCTACACTTATCCTTTTTGTAAAATACCTTTATATGTAATTAAGACGAGATTAAAGACAAAATAAAGCATTTTCAAAAATTCAAACATGAGAACAAACAATAATGAAAAGATATACGACACACCTGAAAATAATCCAACCAAACAAGGAATAGATAAGCCACACCACAAACAAATACATAACATATTGTTCCAAAATCACCATATCATCACCAAGTTAAGATATTTTAAGTTATTACATGCCCAAATCAAATTGTCTCAATCAACAACCAACCACAATTATCCATAAACAACTCACAAATAAACACATAAATCACTGAGGGAGGGGTCCATAACCGTAGTCATAGCCAGGGGAGGTGGCCCATGTATCCATAAGGCGGGTAATCCTCCTCCCGCCCGAGGAATGGGTCAATCTGCAGGTGTGGGTCAAGATGATCGTGCATGGACAAATGTTGCATCTGTCTGACGGTATGATCATATGTCCGGTGGCCCTCCGTCTGTGCGCCATCCATGTGTCCATCCGCCCATCCACGCCACGGTGGGCTGCCGATCCCACCGGACATGTGCCAAGATGTCGGTGAGCCTCTGCCCATCCCCGCTGGTATGGCGGTATTAGCTGCTCGTCATCATCATCATCATCATCATCATCATCATCCTGAACTGTTGGACGAGCGCGGAATCATGCATAGCCACCTCCATAATCCATGATAACATCCATGGCCTTCAAGGACTTAGCTTTGACAACCTTCGGCTCGGCTACAACATTGAGGTACGTAGGTACCTCCTTGTCCAGGACTCCAAAGGACTGAGCCAACCTGGTGACAAACATACCACCATACACCCTATTTGCCAACCTCATACCGCTAGCAGTCCTCAAGTAATCAGCCAACCAGAATGAGATGTTACAGTACACACCCTCAGCAAACATGCAGTAGAGATAGAACAGATCTGGCAAGGTGACACGATGAGTCGTGTCCTTGCGCCCCGTTATAGTGAAGGCAATGCAACGGTGCGTGAGCCTCACTCGCATATCTCGGATCTGTGAGGCAAGGGTACTCCCAGTAACATACTCCTCGTTGGCTACTGTGTTCAAAACTGAATCCCCCACATGTCCTCCCTAGTGGCGAATCCAACGCCAAGCTAGCCCTAAAGACATCACTCTCAATATCCCTCTGTGAATACAACCCCACTCTAACCAAACTCCAGCACAAACATAGTCCTCCATACTCCACCCAGTCTAAACTGAAACCCCCTGATAATCAATGCTACCTAGACAAGAAAGAACATTCATCGAATAAGAAGCGTGAAACTCATGCACCAACTCACTATAAACAGGCTCACGCATACGAAACAACCTCTCCCACTGAGGATCAATGAACTTATCCTCCCTAAAACTATTTCTAAAATCCCTAGCCAGATCATGCTCCTCAAGAAAACTCCAATCCAAAACAGCCCCTGAGTCAATGGTTTGATGGAGCAAATCATTATAGCGAGTTTTGGCTTCTTCCTCAATAAACACTCCTCATCCAGACCAATGTCACCGATGCTCTCTTGGGTGCCAGAAGATTACCCCTTGTTCTTCTTGATCTCTTGGTCATTTTCTGAAATAGGAAATCAAAAATATCGGGAACAAATGAGTAGTATTCAAGCTGCTAGAATGACATTAGAAGGCTCTGACGGCATCACGCCAGCGGGCTGACGCCGTCCCAACCAGAAAAATTCAAATTCGACGTTTGCGAGGGAAAAATCCAGGTTTTTAACTATAACTGTTAGGAATTAGAAAATTCCAGTGTTGAAAGAGTCGGTCACCCCAACTATTATCTAGCATAAGTTAGCTCGTAGATTGGTCATTAGTTACGGTTTATGTAGTTAGTTAGTAGCGTAATATAGTGTAGTGCAACACCGTGGAAGAAGGTCGGGTCTTTACCCATTGTATCCCCGATCCACAGGCCGTCAGAGGTCGTTTAGTTTGTAACCTATAAATACCCTCTACCTTGCAAGGTAGAGGGTTGGATGTTCTTTGGTAATCTAATATTCCACAAGTTTCTCTCACTAGAATGTCCCACTCTTTCTCTCTAAAACCATCTATGTGCTCATTGTGTTAATGTTATGATGTGTATGTGAAAGTTAATATCTTACAATTGGTATCAAGAGCCATGGTTAGATCATATCTTGCACATCTTTGGATTTATAGTGGTTTTAGGTGGTTTTGAGTTTGAAAAGTTTAGTGGTTTTGCATCATTTGGTTGATCTCTTGTGTTAAAGTTTGAATTTTGTTGGTACTTTTATGTTTAGAATCATCAAAAGTGTTTAGGTTTTCATTTGGTAAGCTTGAATCATCTTGGTTGGGTTGTTTTGGATTGAAAAGTGAAGTTTATTTGGTTTTTCAAGCTAGCGACTTAGCTCTCGGAATAGTTTCTTGGTAGCGACTTGCTTCACGCTTTTGTAGCGACTTACGTTGTTAAAGCTAGCGAGTTAGATCTAGCGAGTTAAAGTACAAGTAGTGGACTCTCCACTACGGATAGCGACTTGTGGTAGCGACTTGGTGCAGAGCGAGTTGCTCTTTAGCGACTTGCATTGTTGGCGACTTGAGTAGCAATCATCACTGAATTTTGCTAGCGACTTGAGCGTTAGCGAGTTACCACCTAGCGACTTACATCTGGCTAGCGAATTGGAAAGCTAGCGACTTAGCGTGGTGGCGAATTAGTGTTGGCGACTTGGTGTAGTACTTTCTAGCGACTTGGGATTAGTACTAGTAGCGAATTGATTCTAAATTCTCTAGAGACTTGGGGAGTAATTCATAATAACACAATGTCAGTCATCACGGATTCTTTAATCACCAAAGTACTTGCTCTCTATGACACAGCACAGAATAGTGAAACAGAATGCCCATCCAAGGCCTCACACCAAATAACTCAAGATCAATCAATCGAATAACTCAAATAAGTCACTCTTAATATCATCGATGATACTAAGAATGTGGAATGCACCGGTGAGCCGTTTCAACAACTCGTCGACTTCTCAAATTACTCTTATCAACAACCATGGATCGAACAAGTTGTGCCATCCTTCGTCAGATTTTCCCACTTTAACAAGAGTGTTTTGCTTAACCTAGAACGATCGAGGTTTCAAATTACCAAAGAAAAGCTCTCAACCGATGATTCTCATGTCGCTCTCCAAACCATCTTCAACCAATTTCACCACTTATTCGGAAGAATACTCCTCGATTTTGATAATACCATGTGGAATGTCTTTCAAGAAGCACACGGAATGGAAATTCATGAGTTCGAAACTCATTTATTCAACTCATGAGTAATATGGAAACATACATCGAGGAAGCCGCAAAGAGAATAACAAGTCAAGGAATTGAATGAGTGTCAAGAGTGTCCATGGAACAATGATGACGTGTCATGCTTCACTCCAGTTGAACCAAAGAAAAGACAATGATTGTAGAATCTCGGTTATGATGGAAAAGGATGAAGAAAACAACATTGATCTCAAATTTCGTGAGTCGAAAAGGTATCAATCGACAAGGTACACTTATCCGATCACACTAATTCTCACAAAAGGTACATGAGTCTTACCCGAACATAACAATGTGGAATCAATCTTTGTTTTGTCCGAATCTAATGCAAGTAACATGATTGAAAAAGGGTATATGATGAGCTTTCAAACAAATTTTCAATTCTTGAAAAGCAACGTATCTCGTTGCAAATTGAAATACAACATAAGGATGAAATGTTTTATGCAAAAAAAGCAGGCGATGTCTGGAACTTCCGAATTTAGAGAATTTTTGAAATTAATCGCTTAAAATCCCGATTAGGACAAAGATTCAACCATAAGAAATCAAATCTCTTCTTTCGAAGCCCATAATTATGACCGTCATGAGATAAGTGATACACTAGAATCTAGGAATTCGAACTAGCTCTATGTGTCCAACCTTCTAAGAGAAAATGAGCATTTAAGAAAGAACCTTGAGAAAACAAACTCTAAATTAGTCAATCAATCTAATCTCTTGATGAAAGATATTGATGACCTCAAAGCACAAATTAAGGACAAGAGCTTCAATATTGTTGCCCTAAAAAATGAGCTCAGGAAGTATGCTGGAAATAGGATGAACACTAAGTTTGCAAAACCTTCAACTTTGGGAAAGTCAACGGTTCAGAACCACTTGAAACGAACAGTTATTAAACAACCTAATGCCTTTAGGTCTGAAAGAACTAAACCATTGAAATCAAGCTTACATCCCAAGTTGATAACAAGTCTGTTTTGTCAAAACCGGTCACTTCATTGCCTAGTTCGGATATGATGAATCCCAAGCATAGGACTAATGAACATCACCCACAAGTCAAAAATGCTATAAGCTTAACTAGATATCATGCAAAACATAGTCCGATGATCAATCCCTAAGAAATTCTCTCGATCACAAAAGACAAATAGTCAAAACAAGGGTGTGCACTCATTTAGTTCATCTCACCGTAGCTTCAAATGGATTCCCACCGGATTATTTAAGTATACAGGACTTAAACGAACCTACATTCCTAAATCATGCCTCAAGTGGATTCCCACAGGTAAACTTCTCAAGAATGAAGAACCTATTAGAATCCCCATTGATGATACGTCTGGATTATATTGTGTTGCATCTAAATGTGAGACTAAACATGTCACTAACCCTTCTATGTACAAGTCTACATGTGCTTCAAGTACAATGTGCTCTCGGTCTTTTCGGTACAATGCTCAACTCAATCAAGAACTTCATGACTTGGTTCCCCGAGATATGAACATGGCTCATTCAAGAGCTATAGCTTGCCGAGTTGATGTACTTCTTACTTTGACTCCTATTCATCTTGAATCGGACTCGTTCTCCCATGTTTTGTATAAATCAATTTAAAAAAAAAAAAAAAAAAAATTAAATTAAATTAATTAAAAAAAAAAAAAAAAAAAATAATTTATATATATATATACTCCTTTCAAAATTTTATCATTTTATCATTTTTTTCTCTCAATCTAATAATGAATATACTCCTTGTTATCGATAACATCTACGGTCCTAGAAATGTCATTCAATAATGGCACGGGATCATAGATGAAGTTCGAACAAAAGATATATTCTTGGTGGTTTAATGGGATTGGGTACTATCAATCAATGTTCTTTGATGACATTGATTGAGGGGAGATTAGTTTTATACACCATTGGCTTCTGGTCCTTGGTTATGATGCTTGTTTATTTGTATGATGTGGTGATTTCCTGCTTGTGTGACTAACTGGTTATACTTTTGAAATATCTGGGAATGGGTTTCTCCCTGTTATAGGCTGTGATTGTATCTTGCTCATGAGATTTTCAGTGTGTGCCTTCGTTGTAACTGTCTATGTGTTGAAATGTTGAATTGATTCATGATGATCAGTGTAATAATCAATGCTAGAGATGTTGTCCGTGTTAGCATATTATTACCACTCATTCGTTTATACCATAGGGACCAAAATTGTCATATAGTGCAAGTTATATTACATTAGCGAATTACCTCACCTCAGTTTAGAACCACAAGGACCAATTGTGTCATTTTGCCTAAGTTAGTTTGCATACCCCTAGCGAGTTACCCATTAGCGAGTTACCAGTTTACCCAAAAAGTGTTTTTCTCTCTCTCGTTCCTTTGTTCCTTCTTCTCTTCGTCATTTTATTCCTACTAGCGACTTAACAAAAGGTTTGATTTGATTCCTTCTGATTGATGTTTTTCTTAAGCTTTAGTGTCCAGTTTCTAACTTTTCGTTATATTTAGATCCCTTCGTGCTCGTGAGGTGTGATTTGTTGACTCTCTCGCATAGGTTCGGATCTTCATGTAATCGTGTGTGTGCTTCTTATAAAATGATTGAACGTGTTAATTGTTTGGTATATATTGTTTGGATTATATTGGTTGGATACATTGATGTATGTTTAAAATGGATTGGACTGATGGGTTGGTGTTAAGAAGTGTTCTTGATGGCGTGTTAAAATGTTCTTGGTAGCGACTTAGTATGAATGTTCTTCATGGCGAGTTAGTGTTCTACTTAGCGAATACGTCTCCGTAGCGAATTAGTTCACTAAATTCCAGCGACTTGGTTAGAGAGTTAGTAACTAGCGACTTGTATTTACAAGTTAGCGAATTAATAACCTAGCGACTTAGTTAACCACTTTGTAGCGACTTGGCTTAGTTACTGTACATGGCGACTTGACTTTACGAGCTAGCGTCCTAGCGACTTGGTTAGCGAGTTAGCGATAGCGACTTGTATTTACAAGTTAGCTTAATTTGTTACCCAGCGACTTAGTTGATCGCTTTGTAGCGACTTGGTTTAGGTTCTATTCATGGCAACTTGGTCTTACATGCTAGCGAATTAGCTTAGCGACTTAGAGTGCTAATCCTCTTGCGACTTGTCCGTAGCTCTTGATGACGACTTGTTTTTACAAGGTTATTACAGTGTTCACTTTCATGATTGAGAATCAGTCTTAGGGTCAAGGATTATTAAAATATTCAAAGTTTTTGCTAAAGATGATTTCACTCTCACTACACTTAGGATCTCCTAATTCGACTTGTTGAATCAACTTACTCTATGTAAACTGTTATGACATCTCTGTTTAGGCAAAAGGTACTTGGGTTCTCTCACGACTGCCAAATGTTACTTTTTGCCTCATACATATGTGTTATATCACTTTTACATGTGTATCTTGGCTCATGTCATGATCACTTTGAAATGCACTCTTTTTCCGTGTAAATCCCTTATAAGATCGTCATGTAATCATTTTTCTATATGAATGTTCCTCATTGATATATCTTAATTATGTATGTTATCATATAGTTGAAAGGTGTCATATAGTTGCAATCTTTGCCACTCTATCTGTCTCCGTATGTGTTAGGAACTTCTTCAGTATTACTACTTCCTTGTCATAAGGGTGCTCTCAATGCTGTCTCACTTACTATGTATCATCTAACCTGTTCCCATCTATTACTGTTGATTGTATGATTACTCAGAACATCAATGGCAAGTTCAATCCCAGAAAAGAGCGCTACTCCGTCGGGATCATCCGGAATTCTCTCAGACGATGAAATCCTTCCCAAAAGTCAATGGGCTGCTATTGGTAAAAGCAACTGCTATGTGGACCTACAAAGGCTCCAACAAAATCCGATACTCAAAGTTTCAATTGACATCCTCAAAAACACTAACTTCTTCGGAGCTATTACCAAGCAATGCTCAATTCCTACTATCTACATTCAGCAATTCTGGAACACCGTTCAATGGAATAAAATCACAAAGACGATACTCTTGCAAGTGGATAATATGGAGTTCACTATTGATTCGATATTCGAGCAAGGCTCTTGGAATCACACCATGTAACCTCGACGTTCGCTCGAATCTCCGCTTTGGTCGACGATCCGATCGTATTTCTAATTGGGTTGGGTTATCGAGCAGTATTTCAAGAGCATCTGACATCATCATCGGACACATGTATCAACCCTGGAGAGCTATTACAACCATTCTGAACTTATGCTTATCTGGGAAAACTTCAGGGTTCGATAAAGTGAGAATTCCTATCTTGCAAATCCTATGGGGAATCGTTAATAGGGTTGATGTGAATGTATCAGATCGTATTTGGGAAGAATTCTCGTTATCAATGAACACATTCATATCTGATAGAACCTATTTCCTGAACAATGTTCAAGGACGAAAGAAACAGAACAAACTTGTAATTCCCAGCATCAGATTCTCTAAGCTTGTTATCCAGTATTTGCAACAAATTCACAACTTCACTCCTAGGTCTGAATCAACTTTACACAAAGCAGATGATGAATTTGTTTTAGGAAACCTGAAATATGTTCCTAGAGGCTCGAATAAAGAAGTATTTGGATTGCCAATTCCTGATTGTCTTCTCACAGAAGAGATCAAAAGGAAGGACTACTTCAAGCAATACTTGAAAAGAGCAACCAAACTCTCTGCCGATGTCACACCCTCTCCTTTACAACCAAATGCTCCCGTGACCAAGTCAGCCTCACAAGCATCCTATGCCTCTCTTCCTAAAAAGAGACGTGATAGTTCTCAACAGTCTGACACCACCTCCAAGAAGCAGAAAGCAAAAAGGAAGAAAGTGGAAAAGGAGATTGGTAAGAACACTGAGACACCAAGGAATGTTTCCAGGCTAATTGATGAAGATGATCTCGATCGCAACTTGGAATTCAAAGAAAGCCTTGAAATTCAGAATGTGAAAGTTCCAGTAGGTGGAGTTGTGTTAAGAGAACCCGCTCAACTACCTCAACAAACAAACCCAATTTCACTTGACAAGGGTAAAGGAGTTGCAAGTGTTGAAACTGAACAAAAGTCGCTCACATGTCGTTAACTATATCATCATCTCCATCAAGCACCACAAATCCATATGAGTCAAGAGAAGAATGATTCATCTCATGCAAAAGAACAATCTGGAGTGGTCAAGGTGCCTGAAACATTTAAGGAATCCCTTACACTTGGTGAGACTCAATCTGGCTTGAAGGTTGACACTCTGTTACAAAAAGGCTCGCAGGAGAACCGTGAGACAAGATCTGATGAGACCTTAAAGATGGATGAACCAAATCTGTCCACCAACTCATTATCTTCACTCAAGAATCTTGATGAAGATTTTTCATTTGGTGATCAATTCATCAATGACAAATCCTTGGACACTGCACAATCCATGTATAATGTCAGCATTCATCAAGATACATCTACAATTCCTCCAATGACTGCTTCTTCACTCTCAACCGCACTTCCACCACCCACCTTACCCTCTCATTCAACTGCATAAACACCACCAACTCCAACCCGTCTTCACAATTGCGGATGAAGTGGCTCCACCACTTCCCTCCATGATTCTCACTTGATCAACTCTTGGATAAAGCCATTAAAAGGATAGATGCACCGAAAGGAAACTTCCTAAATCTGTTGATTCTCCGGTGGATCGTGTCTGATTGGAGCATCTCAACTTCAATGAAGCGATTCGATGCTATTGAAGGAGAAGTCAAGGATGCCGTGGAATGGGCAATGGAGGCTCCACTTCTCGACGATTCAAGGACCTCCCATCTCCGATATGAGAGCAACTCGTGAAAGGATGTATGAGGTCAAGAGGACAAGCATGAGGTTCACAAGAACTTTATGAGGCACTTGAAGAATCCATCAAGTTCGACAATTATGAGCAATTTAAGATTGAAGTCGGAGAAAAGGAAGCTAAAAAGAAAAGGAGAACAAGTGTAATGGAAGCATTGATAAAGGATCGCAAAGATCCACCTCCTCCCCACCACCAACGGGAGCTGGAACTTGGATCCGTAATCCTTCTACAACAACCAACACACCTCCATCACAACCACCATCATCACCACCAAATCTTCCAATCAATCGATCCAACAAAAGAGCGAGTAATCGAAAAAAATCTGCTGCTCGGACGACGGTTGATTCAAGGTTCACATCCACATCCACCTTCATTCACGATGATCAAATGGTTAACGAAGAATCTCGGTCATGGTGACTCGAGAACCGGATGAAGATGATGCATCAACAAAGCATATTCCAAAGCCACCGTAAGATGGTTTGATTCTTACATGGCTGGAATCGACTGGCACATCCGAGTTGCACCTTCTAGAGACACAATTCAAAGTCGCATTGTAGAAGATAGACCTCCTTCTCCGTAACCCACATGGACCATCCCAGTCGGACTCTATAATTCCGACAACAATTGGGCATCGCTTATCACCAATAATTATGAAGTTCCACCAAGACTCTCTTACGCACTACACGGTGATATGGGAAGTTTCATTAGATGGTTTTGTGAGCGGAAGAGTATCTCATCCATAACACCAAGAGATCTAGAAGGTCAAGCTTACGAAATTATCAAAGTCTTCCATTCGATGCAAACCATCTTCAATATCGATGGAAGAATGCCATAAGATGTTGAATGACCAAGTCGTTGAGCAAATCGATCGCTTCAATGTCAACAAATCTCTTCCTCTTGGTGGTGAACCGGTCAAATAACCATTCAATTGAATTCTTCTTCAATCACGACTTGGACTATCGTGTGCTCGCTCTATGTCATCTATTTCCCCTAATTTACGATTTTGAAGAACAAAAGTATGATATTGCGACTTCTTATGGTAATGGAATTCACATGGGGATTGATGTCGATCAAAGCATCACAATCCCGATCTATGGATTATATTGAAGCGACCTAAAAAGTGTCAAAGTGTTTGAAGAAACGACTTCAAACATCGTTTGATTTAATAAAACAATCGAGTTTACAAAGTATAGGTCCCAAACCCCAAATTACATTTTGCGTGAATGGAACGGGATTGTGTCATAGGAAATCTAGATATATTACAAGTCGTTTGGAAAACGATGGTTTTGAAAGAAAGTGCCATAATGTACGATGTTTTAAAGTGACCCAAGTGAAGTCGTCATCGCGACTCAATGATGTGTCCTTAACCATGCCATGAAGTGTATGCCTTAGATACGAGATAAAACATGCTAAAAGTGTCAACACAAAGGTTGAGTGAGTTCATAGAGTTTGTTTTGAAATGTAAAGCCTTTCAAAATCGTTTATGCAACAAAGGCATTGTAAATCCACCCGGTTCAAGTTCCGCCCATACAAAACTTGCAACTTTGTGTGTTCACAACCCATTGCCAAAATGTATATAGTTTATGTTCAAACACGTGATGTCAAATGAATTCACAATAGTATCTAACTCGACGTAGAACAATAGCACTTAATCAATAGCACATGACTTAATATATCGATAGTCAATCGACATAGTACTTTATCTGACGTAGAACTATAGCACATAATCAATAGTACATGAATCAATATATCGATGAGTCAAGCGATTTAGAACGATATCTGACGTAGAACTATACCAAACAAGCAAGAACAACTTAATATAGTACAACATTCGGTTTTGAAATAATGGTGATCATGATAGAAATTATCCATAAAAATCTAATGTACTTATGAAAATAGTTAAGCATGTATCTCCCCAAAATAGTTCAAAACATATAAAAGTAGGGGCTCTGAAACTCACTTGGTAAACCGGTATGATGACAAGAGTGAGTACACCGAGATGTAATGTGATGCTTTAATCTTGACCTATTACGAATGATATGATATGTAATGAGTTGCAATGTAATGTTATGCATGCATTTCGTATGTTATTTATACCATTTGCGAGTTTTGAAAATAATACTTATCGTCGAAAAATACTCTTTTGACGTCTTGACCATTCTTAAATCACTTTGCAAGTATTTACGTCAAAATGTCATCCTACAATGGTTTTATAATGATTTATGGTGAAATTTTCACTTTTTTCGTAAAATAAAGTCGTCGGAAATTTCTTGAAAGTGACAAAATGGCTTTGAAAGACTAGTCGTAAAATGGTGTCGTCGGCGTTAGGAAAGCGAACTCGACGGTTTTGGAAAGTTTGTATCAAAATCTAGAAGTTTCGATTCGGAGTTTTCGACAAAAGGTCTCGAACATAAAGATAATAAGGGTTAAAGATGGTGATTTTGTCTAATTGTTGTGTAAAAAGTGAGTTTCGGCCAAGTTTAAACATCCGTAATTAATTCACTACAACTCCGCTATACAAACGGTTTGTCGTTTTGAAAAATATGCTCGGTGATCTTGATTTCATCAGAAGACATTTCGTTCCAAAAAGTTCCACATCATTGATAAAAACAGCCGCTAACATGGTCGTTTTAGTTACCGTAATACTTATCTCGTAAAAATAATATAGTTTTTCGAAAATAATAGTTACGGCAATTTTATGAAAACGTGCATATCTTTGTCGTTTCAAATCCGTTTTCACGTATTATACGTCCTTAGCTTCGTATCAAAGTATACTAATATATTTTTGATAAGTCGAAATAATTTGTGAAGCTTAAGGCTCGTTTTGACTCGTAATAACCAAAAACATGTTGCTGAAATTTCAGAAATAAATATATTTCGTCGTCAAACTTTAAAAATTCATAACTTCTTCGTTATAACTCCGTTTTAATCCGTTCAAGCGGCCACGGATTCGTTTTAAAGTATATTTTCTAAATATCAAGGCCAAAATTTCGTGCCTACTGTCGGATTTTCCAGAAAATCAAAACAAGGACAGAACACTTTTATATACTTATCGAAAATAGTTTTTCTCGTACCAAACCTATTCTAATCCCTTCAAATCAACTCCAAAGCTAATCTAATCCTACCATACACCTTCTTAGGGTGTCATGGGTTCCTAAACATCATCAAGACCAAAGTATACCAAGGGATAATTATAGGATGACCTTATATATATATATAACTCTAAAATCATGTAAAATGGTATAAACAACACAAGTCTTGCATGCTTGTTCCAAAATGAAGAGATGAATATGAAATGAAAAGGAAACATGAAAAATGTAAATATATGCTTACAAGTACTATGATGAGGTGATAAGAAACAAGGTTTAACCTAAACACTCTTGGTTTTTATTTCAAAACCTTAATAAGAGTATTATCTAGATTGATTATAACTTGAACTAGAAAAATTTGATGATGATCCTTGGAAACACTTGATATGGCGGTTAGGAAGGAGAAGAACAAGATAGAAAAAGTTTTTGCTAGCTAAGTGAATTATGAGACAAGATGAATGAATAAGTGAATCAAATAAGACTTTTATGTAAGTGTATAAACATTTTCAATCAAAGCCATACCAATTTAATGTCACCCTCCCCATAGGCGGTTTTGGGGAGTTGTCCTCAAAATATCTTTTTTTTTTTTTTTTTTTTTATAAACTTGTATATAATGTATACTTGTAACAATTTTAAGAAAAGTGTAAGTTAGGTGTAGTTAAATGTATAAGTAAAGGTAGATGGTAACTTTTTGGTACAAGTAAGTTTTAATAGATCAAAATAGAATGTATGAGATAATAAAATTGTAAAAATACATTCCTTGTGAAATTTGGTGATAAAATAATTATCGAGTATTTTTAAGAAAATGTCATAATAATATAACTTTAACGATTTAAATACAAAATAAATTTAAAACACTAGGTAAACTCAAAATATAGTTTTATAAACTAAATGTAAGTATAAAAATATATCGGGATCATTTTAGAAGTAACGGATTAAATATTCAAAATAATAACTCACGCGATAACGTTTATTTAATATAAAATTTACGCGTTAAATGTGAAATGTAATGTCATGAATGAACTAACATGATGCAAATGATGTTAATGAAATGTAGACTAAACTTAGTCCATATGAAATGTTCGTGATGTTATGATCATGAATTCGCCGCTAAACCATAAAGGTTACGCGAATTTGGAACACGTAAACCTAGTTTACGATAAATGTTGAAATAGTGAAGCATAAATTGTTTTGAGAAATGACCTGAAATTGCGAGTTGTCACATTCGCCCAACCAAAAAGGAATTCAGTCCCTGAATTCAATTCGTGTTAGTCTATCGGGTTTAGGGTTTGATGTGGCAAACTTTCCCATTCTCAAGCAAAACCCTCAAAAGACTTTTAACCAACCAATTTTCACTTAATCTCACAACTCATCAAACAAGAACTGTCATGAGATTAGGCTAAATTGATTTGTAGGAGGACTTTTGAAAATTTGGCTCGATTACGGAATTGCTTACACATATAAGCCTACTACTCCCTTCATTGCATGATTCTTCCTGAATTAGACATAGGTGATCAGGCTATGTATAATTTAGGAGTAACTATGCCATGCTTGGACTAATCGACTCATATGTTGTTTGGTGTTGAGTCAACTGATGTTAAAATTGTGATAGGGAATGACAGGGCATTCACCACATTAGAGTATGAAGAAAGAATAATGGAATGGGCATTTAAAGGCATCCATGTGACAATCGATATGAAGTGAAAGTAAATAACTCGAAAAATGTACATATAACCCGCATGTAAAGTGAACATGCACTTATGATGAAATGATGAGATGCTATGATAATGTAGTTATAGTCTAGGGTCAATGATGCAACCTAGTTCTCTATAATCAAGCTCGATGCCAATCTGTCACACCCCAAATTACATTTTGCGTGGAATGGAATTCACGGGATTGATTGTCATAGCATCACGAATCTGAGATATATTGAACGACCTAAAGTGTCGTTTGGAAAACACATCATTTGATTTAATAAAACAATCGAGTTTACAAAGTATAGGTCCCAAATGAAAATCAACTTGTGCGGAAATAAGTTTGTTACAATTCAAACGATGTTTTAAAGTGAGTAAAACCCAGTGAGTAAGCGTCGTCATCGACTCCATGATGTGTCCAAATGCATGCCATGAAGTGTATGCCTTAGATACCGAGATAAAACATGCTAAAAGTGTCAACACAAAGGTTGAGTGAGTTCATAGAGTTTGTTTTGAAATGTAAAGCCTTTCAAAATCGTTTATGCAACAAAGGCATTGTAAATCCACCGGTTCAAGTTCCGCCCATACAAAACTTGCAACTGTGTGTTCACAACCCATTGCCAAAATGTATATAGTTTATGTTCAAACACGTGATGTCAAATGAATTCACAATAGTATCTAACTCGACGTAGAACAATAGCACTTAATCAATAGCACATGACTTAATATATCGAGTCAACCGACATAGTACTTTATCTGACGTAGAACTATAGCACATAATCAATAGTACATGAATCAATATATCGATGAGTCAAGCGATTTAGAACGATATCTGACGAGAACTATACCAAACAAGCAAGAACAACTTAATATAGTACAACATTCAGTTTTGAAATAATGGTGATCATGATAGAAATTATCCATAAAAATCTAATGTACTTATGAAAAATAGTTAAGCATGTATCTCCCCCAAAATAGTTCAAAACATATAAAAGTAGGGGCTACGAAACTCACTTGGTAAACTGGTATGATGACAAGAGTGAGTACACTGAGATGTAATGTGATGCTTTAATCTGGACCTATTACCAATGATATGATATGTAATGAGTTGCAATGTAATGTTATGCATGCATTTCGTATGTTATTTATACCATTTGCGAGTTTTGAAAATAATACTTATCGTCGAAAAATACTCTTTTGACGTCTTGACCATTCTTAAATCACTTTGCAAGTATTTACGTCAAAATGTCATCCTACAATGGTTTTATAATGATTTATGGTGAAATTTTCACTTTTCGTCGTAAAATAAAGTCGTCGGAAATTTCTTGAAAGTGACAAAAATGGCTTTGAAAGACTAGTCGTAAAATGGTGTACGTCGAGCGTTAGGAAACGAACTCGACGGTTTTGGAAAGTTTGTATCAATATCTAGAAGTTTCAGTTCAGGAGTTTTCGTCAAAAAGGTCTCGAACATAAAGATAATAAGGGTTAAAGATGGTGATTTTGTCTAATTGTTGTGTAAAAAGTGAGTTTCGGCCAAGTTTAAACATCCGTAATTAATTCACTACAACTCCGCTATACAAACGGTTTGTCGTTTTGAAAAATATGCTCGGTGATCTTGATTTCATCAGAAGACATTTCGTTCCAAAAAGTTCCACATCATTGATAAAAACAGCCGCTAACATGGTCGTTTTAGTTACCGTAATACTTATCTCGTAAAAATAATATAGTTTTTCAGAAAATAATAGTTACGGCAATTTTATGAAAACGTGCATATCTTTGTCGTTTCAAATCCGTTTTCTACGTATAATACGTCCTTAGCTTCGTATCAAAGTATACTAATATATTTTTGATAAGTCGAAATAATTTGTGAAGCTTAAGGCTCGTTTTTAACTCGTAATAACCAAAAACATGTTCTTTGAAATTTCGAAATAAATATATTTCGTCGTCAAACTTAAAAATTCATAACTTCTTCGTTATAACTCCGTTTTAATCCGTTCAAGCGGCCACGGATTCGTTTTAAAGTATATTTTCTAAATATCAAGGCCAAAATTTCGTGCCTACTATCGGATTTTCCAGAAAATCAAAACAAGGACAGAACACTTTTATATACTTATCGAAAATAGTTTTTCTCGTACCAAACCTATTCTAATCCCTTCAAATCAACTCCAAAGCTAATCTAATCCTACCATACACCTTCTTAGGGTGTCATGGGTTCCTAAACATCATCAAGACCAAAGTATACCAAGGGGATAATTATAGGATGACCTTATATATATATATAACTCTAAAAATCATGAAAAATGGTATAAACAACACAAGTCTTGCATGCTTGTTCCAAAAATGAAGAGATGAATATAAAATGAAAAGGAAACATGAAAAATGTAAATATATGCTTACAAGTACTATGATGAGGTGATAAGAACCAAGGTTAAACCTAAACACTCTTGGTTTTTATTGCAAAACCTTATAAAGAGTATTATCTAGATTGTAAATAACTTGAACTAGAAAAATTTGGATGATCCCTTGGAATCACTTGATATGGCCGGTTAGGAAGGAGAAGAACAAGAGAGAAAAAGTTTTTGCTAGCTAAGTGAATTATGAGACAAGATGAATGAATAAGTGAATCAAATAAGACTTTTATGTAAGTGTGTAAACATTTTCAATCAAGAGCCATACCAATTTAATGTCACCCTCCCCCCATAGGCCGGTTTTTGGGGGAGTTGTCCTCAAAATATATATTTTTTTTTTTTTTTTTTTTTTTTTTTATAAATTGTATAATGTATACTTGTAACAATTTTAAGAAAAGTGTAAGTTAGGTGTAGTTAAATGTATAAGTAAAGGTAGATGGTAACTTTTTGGTACAAGTAAGTTTTTAATAGATCAAAATAGAATGTATGAGATAATAAAAATTGTAAAAATACATTCCTTGTGAAATTTGAGTGATAAAATAATTATCGAGAAATTTTTAAGAAAATGTCATAATAATATAACTTTAACGATTTAAATACAAAATAAATTTAGAACATTAGGTAAACTCAAAATATAGTTTTTATAAACTAAATTTAGGTATAAAAATATATCGGGATCATTTTTAGAAGTAACGGATTAAATATTCAAAATAATAACTCACGCGATAACGTTTATTTAATATAAAATTTACGCGTTTAAGGTGAAATGCGATGTCATGAATGAACTAACATGATGCAAATGATGTTAATGAAATGTAGACTAAACTTAGTCCATATGAAATGTTCGTGATGTTATGATCATGAATTCGCCGCTAAACCATAAAGGTTACGCGAATTTGGAACACGTAAACCTAGTTTACGATAAATGTTGAAATAGTGAAGCATAAATTGTTTTGAGAAATGACCTGAAATTGCGAGTTGTCACAGCTTAGTCATTCGAAAACGAGATGAGGACTTTCAGCTTGGCATTGAAAGCTACCAAACCAGGGTCAACCTCACAAGTCCTCAATGGAATCTCATTGGGCATGAATTTCATCGAGAATACAAAGTTCTTGACACCCCTAGAGCAGTCATCTTCACCGACAGATATGGATCGCGTATGCTTATGCGTCTATGTGAACTCTACAAGTTTAGTGATGGTACGCTCAAAATGGTCGAAGAAGAACTTGACACAGTGTGAAAAAGCCAAACTTGATATGAGATCTTGGGTTAAAACTACTGGACGGATGATGATGACGTGAAGAGATGTGAACATTTCATTGCTGCAATCAGACGAAGACTCAAGACACGAAGGATCTTCCGCAGCCTTGAAAGCTTTGTTGGTGGAAGGCTCCGTGATGGTCACTACAAACTTCTTCAGAGAACTGAATGAAGACTTCTTCAGAATACCGTTTATGTTTTGTTAACTTTGTGTAATATGTGGTGTAACAAATATGAACAACTGTAATTCATGTAATAGTGCTAGGATTTGTACTATGGTTTCCCCTTTTGAAAAGGGGAAACATCTGTGTTGTCCTTTTTCTTTATCATATAAAATCGGACACATTTTTCTCCTACAAATATTTTACCTCATACTTATTTAAATCACTTGAGATCCAAAATCTCAAAGGATTTAAGATTTTTGATCGGGGAGAAATGTGATATAAATATGAAAGATGGTAAAAGATAAGATGACCAATTTTGTGCAAACTTCTCCCTTATATGTGCTAAACAATTTTTCGAATCTCGAAGCATATATTAAGGGGAGAACTCTTTGTAAATTCAAGTCATCGTGGTACACTACACTTTAAATATTTTAAAGTACCTTGATCACATGGCTTCTAATCCTTTGATGATAAAGGTTCCTCTAGTATGTGCAAAACTCTTTTCAAACACGAAGCACATATTGAGGGGAGCAAATTATGGAAACCTCATCCTTCCGGAAATGATATACCCACTTGATCCGTTGAGGAAGTGATGTTGATATCTTTAGAAAATGGTAATCAAAAGAAGTTAATTCTTTCTCTTGCCTCCGTGTGCAAAACATTTTCAAATACTTGATGCACATGTTGAGGGGAGTTCTCGTTCTAAAAATATCAAAACAATTCGAGCACAAAAGCTTTGATAATATGTCACAAGTATCCGAATTGATTTTCAAATGGTTTTCAATTGGATCCAATGGCGGATGAACAATACCAAATAGACCGACCAACTTTACTTTATGTACGGTGATATAAGGATGATAAGGTTAGGTATTGGTTCCCATGATCCGCCGTAATCGGAGGGATCTACCCAGGACAATCCACTAGTTAGTGTAGAAGTCCTTAGGTATGATGATAAAGGAGAAAAATGAGATAAGGGAAGAGTGCGGACTAAGACCGAGCTAGTCTTGGAATAAACCCAACAAGGTTCTAGCTATGAAGTCTCGGTAAGCTTGAAGGGTTGAAGAATTAAAAGAATTGAATGAGAAAGGGTGAAAACAAATAGCCCTCCATTTATTCAACCTTAGGCGTAAACCGGTTCAATTCATATACTCGATGGTAACATCGGTATTGAAGACAAGACGTCATGGACCCGTGACGACCGCACTTCAACTTTCCAAACCACTCAAGTTCCTCTTAAAAGGGCTTGTTTCATTCTCACGGGAACCAACATTATCTATCGACTTTCTCTTAGAGATGGTTGATATGAAGAAGGAGACCTCTCCCTAGTCTCCGTTATAGGATCCAAATATGCACAAATTGAGTCTAGAGCCACGAGATCATCAATAAATCTCATTAGGACACTTTCAATGAAGACTCTCTTTCACACAATGTGGAAAGAGATTATATCTTGAGTCCTACGCATTATCCTTGTGGTTTTGCGAACATCCGAGTGATGTGTTTACATATTCACAATGAAGATGGAAAGCCTTCGAGCCAACATCAAACAAGCTCTCGGTAGGTGGCATGTGAGATCTATTTTATAGATCAACCATGTGACAACCGAGCAGAAACAATGGGCGATTCAATCTCTTGAATCAAACACGGTTCGAGTTATGGATTGACGGATACCTTTGAAAACCGGTCTTTGTGCTTAAAACTCTTTTCTTTAGCACATCGATCGTGTACTCATTTTCAAACCAAAAGGTAATTTTATGATTGATAATTGATTTTCAATAAAACCTTCGTTGTATTGCAAAACAATTTCTATTGAGCAATACGATTGTTTCTCAAATCTCTTTCATCAATCGGTGGACTTAAAATTTATTTGGTTCACTCACTCCGTCTTTGTCTTCTTTGAGATGTTCGGTTTGAGAACTGACTAGAACATTGCGAAACCCCGTCAAGGAGATTCTTAGGAATCCTACGATCACGGCAAGACTTGTCTTGATCAACGGGAACCGTGGGCCGTGTACCTCAATTCAACGAAAGTGATCAAAGACACTTTCGTGCGATTTGTTGCTAAGCTGTTGTATGTGTATGCATGACGCGTTTGCGGTGATCGTAATGAAGCGGTCAATCCACACCGCATGCTCACTTAACACATTCATCTCAAAAGAAATCATGATTAGTGCATCAATGACTCGATATTTTCACTCCATGCTTCTACTACGCGCCGCCAATATCATGATTCAACAAATGCTTCCGCCTACGATGAGAAGATTTCATGATCCGAATGTGAGCATGTCGGTCCCAAAGTCACAACATCACATAATACCAACACCACAAAGGATGTGTCGAGATTATTGATTGCGATGATCTCAAAAGCGGCTCATATTTACTATCTCGTGAATCGAAATGGACCTCAATTTAAAGTACAAGTCCTTGCAGACTTTGAAGTTGCACCACCTATGCACTAAGTTTACGATGTTGATGTATGAAAGTCTACGAGCTCAAGAACAAAGTCAAGACTAGAATGCTAGGATTTGAAATGTAAAATATGGGGTGACCTCCCTTAGGGGGAGATTGTTAGGAATTAGAAAATTCCAGTGTTGAAAGAGTCGGTCACCCCAACTATTATCTAGCATAAGTTAGCTCGTAGATTGGTCATTAGTTACGGTTTATGTAGTTAGTTAGTAGCGTAATATAGTGTAGTGCAACACCGTGGAAGAAGGTCGGGTCTTTACCCACTGTATCCCTGATCCACAGGCCGTCAGGAGGTCGTTTAGTTTGTAACCTATAAATACCCTCTACCTTGCAAGGTAGAGGGTTGGATGTTCTTTGGTAATCTAATATTCCACAAGTTTCTCTCACTAGAATGTCCCACTCTTTCTCTCTCTAAAACCATCTATGTGCTCATTGTGTTAATGTTATGATGTGTATGTGAAAGTTAATATCTTACAATAACCCTTAACCAAACACCCCTGCTACAGCAACAATGGTGCATTGGCTAGGTGGTTTAGTCCCTAAGCCGTCTAAGGCTTCTCGCAAAATAAAACCAACATGATAACACTACTATTCGCCTAATCTTAAGCTTAATTAACAAGATTCATAGGCGACATTCATCATTAATCAAATCAATTGGGGGGTTTTGGATTGAAAGGGGAAATCAAAATTGAGCGCCAAATAGAGCAATTGAATAGACAAAGACCAAAGAAAATTACTTACCTTGTGGAGATTGATGACGCAAAGTGGTGAATTAGATGTGGAGAAATCGTAATAGTGAGGTGTGGGGCGGATAAAATATGTAGGGTAGAAAATGAAAGAGATGTTTGGTGTTTTTATTCGTCTGATCTGGCTTAGCGACGTCGTTACCCTTTGCGTGGTGATGGCGTCACGCCCAAATTTTTACAAAAGAGGCTGTTTTTATGAACCCGCCCGGATCAAAAATCTTGTTACTATTTTTGACAAAGATTATGGTTTTTATTTTAAAATTCATTTTGTCAATCCACTTGCAATCTCCACAAAGGTGAGCAACTCACATGTCAAATTGTATTTCAACTGAGATTCTAGAAATATTGAAATGTCGGGATGAGGGCTTTTCGATCCCGGATTAAAACCGAAAGAACGTTTCCTTATGTCACGGAAGTCGGGAAGCGATACGTGCACCCTTCCAATGAAAATGTCCCTAAGAAATGTTCCTTTTATGCAGGGAGCATTGAAGCAAGAATTCATACAAAGATGTGATTCCTTGAGGGGGGTTGCCTTGCTTATTGGAATTGGAGAGGGTTCAGGAATCATTCTACCGAGCTCCGGTATAGCATATACCTTTTCTATCTTTTTAGGTACATTATTCCTTGCGATTTCTTCATGGAGTTTTAGCATGAAGTTGCCAGCTAGCTCCAAGAAAGTGTCGTGTGTTTTCCTCATTTGAGCTTTGAGGCGTTTTATTTCCTTTTCTTGCTTGTTGACAAATGCCAACATTATGTCCTCGAATTCATCTTGCTGGGATTTTCTTGGGATAAAAAATTCCTTGACCGTGTTCACATGCTCATAATGATGGGTTGTTACCTCCATTAATTCATTCACTTGTGCCTCCATACTCTTAAACAGTTGTGCGCGGGAATCAAAACAATTTGTATGGATTATCGGAATTTCCCATCCTTCTTCTTCATATTGTGCTAAATCTTCGATGACTTCCCAACATGATTCAACATTGAGGTTACTTAGCCTTCCACCGGCGGCATAATCAATGGTTTATCGGGTGAAGGGATTGGCATGATCGTAAAAGATTTGGATTTGAAGCCAAAGATCAATGCCATGATGAGGAACTTTATGGAGCAAGTCCTTGAATCGAGTCCATGCCTCGTAGAGAGATTCGCCTTGATGTTGTTGGAATGTCAAGATGTCCTTCCTAAGTTTAGTAGTTCTCCCCGGTGGGAAAATTTGGGCAAGGAAACGAGTGGTGAGGTCATCCCAACTTGAGATGGATCCGGCGGGAAGTCGCTCAAGCTAATTACTAGCTTGGTCCCGTAGAGAGAATTGGAATAGACGTAACCGCGTGGTCTCCCGTGTGGTAGCATCAACGTCGATAGAATCAACGATTTTAAGGAAGTCCTTGAGATGCTGATTAGGATCTTCGGAACGAAGTCCATGGAATGCACATCCGTTTTGCACCAACCGGATGGTGTCGGATCGCAGGGTCATAGTTTGAGCTTGATCGGGGAGCTCAATAGTGTTCCTATAGCCTTGGTGGCTTGGCCTAGAGTATTCACCAAGAGTACGGCCTCTTGGCGGGTCAATGATTGGTGGGTCGATGGGAAGTGGTAGATGTGGTGGCGGGTTATCACCTTCCATGATGAAAAATGAAGGGATTTACGAACAAAGTCACGAAGAAGGGGGATAGACTACGAGGAGGCTAAAAATGAGAAAAGATCTTACTTGATAGGAATCAAGCAAGGGAAGCAAACGAGATAGGAATCAAACTAGCTATTCTATTTCCCGGCAGCTGCGCCAAAAACTTGATGCGCGTACAATGCATTCGGGGTCAAAGGAACTTCCTTTTCGTTGAGAAAGTTTTTCAACACCCTAGGCAATGAACCTAATCGTTGTAGTGTAGTATTGGGTAAGCCTCGGGTATTAATATCGTTCTATAGGGGAATAGAAATGCTAGTAAGAAGTGTACTACGCTAAGGTTGAGGTTGAGGAAGATTATTTTTTTTATCTTTTTATATTTTTTTAGAAAGCTAAGGGTAAAATCTCGGGGTTTGGATTTAGGGGGTGATACTTCTACCGATTACTTCTACTATCTAATTATCTAAACTAATGGGTAGTCTTATGTCTACTGATTTATGCTCGTATGATGATTAAAAATGTGTCTACCTAGATACTATTACTCCCTAGTTATCTTTTATTGGTGGTTGAATTGCAACGTCCTTATTCTTAACGCATTGTGTTTTTTAAGGTCGTAGGGTATGCTTTTCTCCCTAACTCTTTGAGACTACCTTAAGGTTATTGCCTACGAAATCTCTAGGTCAATCATAAACTAACTCTAAGGTTCTCTTTGGATGTTTAGCCTACAAATCCGCTAAGTGACTCATAAACTAAGGTTCACAAAGATTACTCGAGCATCTAAACACAACCATGGTCTTATTGCACTCCTAAGCCAATTACAATTAAGATAAGAGACAACCAATAATTAATTAATAACTAGGTTTCATAGATATAAGCAAACACACAAGAAATTTAGCCGCATATGTTAAACACGCAAGCATACACACATACAATCGAAGACATAATGAAATCAATGAAGTAAAACACTTATCTTGATGTAAAATAGGGTATGAGAACCCTAAGATACTGTCCAAACCGGACTATAATCGTTTTAGGTTTTTACTCCACAAGTCTACCTCCTAAAATTCTGAAAATTCGATTTCTATATATAATTTTACATTCGCGATGACGTCGCCTTATAGTTGGGACGCCGTCAGATCGTCGTCATTAGGGTTTCGTCTTGGCCAAGTAATAGTTGGGACGGCGTCACTTTGTAGTTGTGACGCCGGGCTTGATAGTGGCGTCGTTTGATTACGGATCTAGGCCGTCCGGGATAAAAAGTCTTCGTGGCGCCTTCCTCTTCAAAGCTTGCGCCGTCGGTGTATTTTAACAAAAGTATCTTGAGCCATCACAGTTTAATTACGTATAGAGGAGGGACGTCGCCGCTTTGATTGGGGCCGTCAGTGCAATTCCAAAGACTTGAGTGTCTTTGATCTTGACTTAGCCATTCTTCATATATTCACTCCTTTTCGTCCAAATATGCATCATCCCCGCATTTTGCTTTCAAGAGACCTAAAAAGTGAAAAGGAACGAAATTAAGCAGTAACGGATATAAAAGTGGGCGATTAAGGGCTTAAATGACCCTTTAAAAGTGTGCATTTTAAATCCTTATCAATACCCAATAAGATGCAATGTACCTAGACATTGGGTTATGGGTCAAGGAATTTGGGTTATGGATCATGGATAATACCCAACATGACTTCATGCATGATGTCATGCAATGGGTCATGGGTTATGGATCATGCTCCATGGGTATGTGTTATGGACTTAGGCCTTTACCCAACAACATTCATTGTACCTAATCAATGGATCATGGGTCATGGACTTTGGTTTTTACCCATTACATTACCTATTATAATATGTACAAAGTATAAGTACATTTCCATATATGTAAACACTAGTTATTATACATTTCTATAAGATGTAAACAAGATTACTTGTTTAGTGTTTATATGAAAATGTAAGTGTGTTAGTAAACTATTGGCTCAAACCTTTTACATATTTTATTTGTTTCGTTACAATGATTTTACGTTTGTTATCGACAAAACATTAGAAGATCGTAAAATATAAATAAACGTTTTTATAGCTTATTTGTATTAACAATCTCCCCCTTTTTGTTGATGACAAAACATAAGATTATTTTAAGGAAAAACTAAATTTCGTAAAAATTTGAATTGGAGTTTTTACTCTCTTCTCCTCCTTTTTTGTCGAAACAAAAAGAGCGTCGAAAAGAAACTAACACATTTTTTGAGAAAAGCGTGTGAAAAGTAATAATATGAAAATAGAGTAAGAGGAGAAGGATTCTCGTCTTAGCTCCCCTGACGGATGCTTCCCTTTGTTAAGGGCGTCAAGTAATTAGGAAGACTAAGCGAGTGTGTTGCAATCATGTTTGCAAATGGTTTCATTTTTGACAAAATGCTCCCCTTGATGAGTGCTCCATTTTGAGGAGGATGTCAAGTAGTAAAGAAATCCTAAGTGAAAGTATTGCAATCGTTTTTGCAATTGCTTTGCTTTGACGAAAATCTCCCCCTTGTTGAGGGTGTCAAAGTCTTCATGTGTATTTTGAGAATCTACAAAACAAAGGTTAGAAAGCAAGTATATGATGTATAATTTCCTGCAAATGAGATTTATATTAGTGATAAAATGAGCCTCTGTTGCACGGATCCCACGGTTCCTTCCTTTGAGGGATCCGTCTAGTCAAAAATGAGGAACCGTGTACCTGCATTCTTATGACAACAATGTGGATGTAAGATGTGATGTTAACATCGATAAGAGTTATGTATTATGGCACCAAACATATTTTCATAACCAAATAGCATACAACATGTAATATCATTCAATAAAATGAGAGAAATGATGTACATAACTCTAAAACTAAGAAAATGATCCAAACACGAAGTATGATTCCTAACAAGTCTAAGTTATGCCTAAGATGAGAACACCACTTGAATTCCTATGCTTAAGGATGATTAGATTTGTTGACATCATCTAAACGTTTGAGGAGGTAATAGAACATGAAACGTAGCTCGTCACGTACTTCATGTACTAAGCTTTCAACATGTTGAAAATGATAACAATCTTTGACATGGCTAGGAAATGGTGGTGGTAGGAATGGAGTGGTTTGAGGTGGAAGGTTGGATGAAGAAGGTGGAGGTTCCACAAAGGATGGTGGGATTGGTGGTGGTGAGTTGAGTGACGTAGGAAGTGGTTCAACTAAGAATGAAGGTGATGATGTATGGGTTGGTGGTGGAGATAGGAAGTCATCCATATGGTTAGGTCTTTCTATCTCAAAAGGTCGAATACTAATTCTAGTGGTTCTTCTGGCTTTGGTTGGTTGAGTTTGTTGAGGTGGAATTTTAGTATTTGAGGCCTTGACGGGTGATGACTCGGTTGAGGAGATCTCGTGAATGACATGAGCATTTTTCTTGGAGAAACCTTTGTAACATATTGGATTTCACAAACACATCATATCATAACATAAATGGGGCGTATGGTTTAAGAGTTTAGAGAGAGAAAGTAGAATGGGAGCCTTTCTAGAGAGAGAAAGTAAACAAAAGAAAGAAGGTTAGATTAAGTGAAAGGTCCAACCCTCTACCTTGGGAGGTAGAGGGTATTTATAGTTACATACTACACGTCCTCCTAACGGATCGTGGATCGTGCATCTGATGGGTAAAGACCCGTCCTTCCTCCACGGTGTTGCACTAAACTAAAATACGCTAATAACTAACTAATAAACTCACAAATAACGTAACTAACGATTTGTCTACGAGCTAACTTATGCTAGATAATATTTGGGGTGACCGACACTTCACTTATGGAATTTCCAATTCCTAACAATCTCCCCCTAAGGGAGGTCACCACATGTTTTACATTTTGCATCCTAGCATTCTATTAAATCTTCAGTTCCGAGCTCGTAGACTATAATTCTTCAACATCTGCATCTTTGTGCTTAAGTAGTGCAACTTCAAAGTCCGAATGCATTGTACTTTAAGTAGAGGTCTTTGAACTGATCCACATCTTGATGATCTTTGAGATTTCTTGAGATCATCAGCCACAGCAAATCTCTGGATCACCCTTTGTTGTGTTGCCATCATGTGATGTTGTGACTTTTGGACCGACATGCTCACACTTTTGAATCATGACATCTGTAGATAAGCACAAGTCATGATTTATTCAATTAAGTGTGGGTGCTGTGAGCATGTGGCTTTGGATTGACTCCTCAATTCCGATCAGCTGCAACCATCCAAATGTACCTGCAAACAACAGTTAGCATTAAAACATACGAAAGTGTCTTTGATCACTTCGTTGAATTAGGTACACGCCCACGGTTCCCGTTGATCGATACAATCGCCTATGATCGGTATAATTCGAATAATCTCCTTGATGGGTTTCGCACTGTTCTACATTCCCAAACCGAACGTCTCAAAGAAGACAACACGGAGTGAGTGAACCGGTAATTAAGATTCACCGATTGATGAAAAGAGATTTGAAAAACAACCGTGTAATGCTCAATATAAAGTGTTTTTGCAATACAACGAATGTTTTAAGAAAAATCAGTTATCAATCATAAACACCTTTTATTTTGAAATATTAGTACTCAGTCTATGTGCTAGATAAAAGAATTTTAAGCACAACGACCGGTTTTTCAAAGGTGTCCGTCAATCCATTTCCTGGACCAAGGTTGATTCAATAATGAATCGCCCCATTGTTTCTATCCAGTTGTCACAAGCTTGATCTTTTGAAAGATCTCACATGTCACCCACCAAGAGCTTGTTTGATGTTGGCTCTAGAAGGATTTCCATCTTCATCGTGAATATTTACATATCACTCGGATGTTCTGGCAATACCACAAGGATAATGCGTAGGACTCTTAATATATACTTACTTTCCACATTGTGTGAAACAGAAAGCCTTCAAGAATAGTGTGTCCTAATGAGATATTGTGGATGATCTCTTGGCTCTAGAATCAATTGTGCACATTTTTTGTTCCTATGCCGGAGACTAGGGAGAGGGTCTCCTTCTTCAATATCAACAATCTCTAAGAGAAATTCGATAGATTATGTGCGTTCCCCGTGAGAATGAAACAAGCCCTTTTAAGAGGAACTTGAGTAGCTTGGGAAGTTTAGTGCAGTGCGTCACTAGGTCCATGACGTCTTGTCTTCAATACCAGTGTTACCTTAGTAAACATCAGTAGCATATGCATTGAACCCAGTTCTTGCCCTAAGGTTGAATTATTGGAGGGCTATTTCTTTTCACCCTTTTCACATTCATTTCTTTTCATTCTTCAACCCCTTGGTGCTTACAAGACTTCATAACTAGAACCTTGTTGGGTTTATTCCAGTTCTAGCTCTATCTCGATCCGCACTCTTCCCATATCTCACTTTTCTCCTTTTTCATCATACCTAAGGACTCTACACTATCTAGTGGATTGTCCTCGGTAGATCCTACAGCTCTGGCGGGATCGTGGGAGCGAATACCTAACCTAACCATCCTTATAACACCATGCATAAAGTAAATTGGTCGGTTTTTGGTATTGTTCTTTCCTTCTCGAAACCAATTGAAAAATCATTTGGAAAAAACAATCAAGGTACTTGTGATATAATATCAAAGCATTTTGTACCTTAACTGTTTTTGATCTTTTAGAAATGCTCCCCATCAACATGTACATATGATTTTGAATCTGTTTCGCACATGGAGGCAAGAGTTCTTTGAAATATATTCTTGATCACAATTGCCATGGAAAAAGCCATTTGATTTTCTTTGGTAAATTCTCCCCCTCAATATGTGCGTATGATATTTAAAATAATTTTATCACATAGAGGCAAGAGGTTTTAGAAGTACTTTTCACGATTGCCAATAGAACCATTCGCTCCCCCTCAATATGTGCATCGATATACGAAAGAGTTTGGCACATATTAGAGAGAACTTGCACTTTGAATCAAAACGATCATCTTTTATCAAATTTCATATTAAATCACAAATTCTCCCCCGATCAAAAATATCAAACCCTTTGAGATTTTGGATCCCAAGTGATTTAATAAGGTTTAGAAAACATGGGAGAATATGTGCCTGATTTAAAAGCTCTTATGGTTTATGGTTAAATTCTCCTCCACAATCATGTGTATTATGTATTTGAAATCGTTTGGCACATGAAGGAAGGAGTGCTTTTGAAACAATTACCCTTTAAAACCGATTTGAGATTTAAATCACGAACTCTCCCCCGATCAAAAATTTCAAACCTTTTGAGATTTGTGATCCCAATTGATTTAAATCATTTAGAAAATTTTAGAGGAAAGACGTGGCAAGATTTAATTTTTGAAAAATGACGGATAAGGACCAATTATAGACATTAAAGATTGTTAGTGTCAGATATGATAGTTTTAAGAGATCCTTAAGTAAAATAAAACAATTTCACAATCAAACAAGAACAGAAAAAATTTCATTTTGAAAGATCTTTGAGTTTTAAAGAGAATCATACCATGACATAACATTAAATCTTTAGATCACCACTTTAATTCGTACAAACCGGACTTGATAGATGAAATATCGTTTGAAAATAATTTATTTAAAATCACTCTCCCCCTCAATCGATGACCGTAGTTGATGATTGAGTGACTTAAGTTTTGATAAAATGAAGTCCGGTGATTTTTAAAATTAATTCCAATTTATTTTCAAAACCAATATTTTTCCATTTTTAAAAACAATATTATTCAAAAATTGTTTAATAATGGTATCATCACAATTATCCTGCACAAAGATACGTTAGGTGGATGAGCCGCTTTTGTTGTTGTTGTTGTAGGTCTGGAAGAAAACCGTCTGCTGATGCAGTGAGACCTCTGACATTGCATTTGTCATGCCAACTCTTCATAGAGGTCCAAATAAGCTCCATACTTCTTCATTTAATGATGAAGAAAACCATCTGCTGATGCAGTGAGAAATCTTACGTTGCATTTTTCCATGCCAACTCTCCAAAGAGGTAAAATTAAGCTCCGTTTCTTCATTTGTCAACCCAAGATATAGTTACCCTTTCCTTTTGGCATCCAATCATCTTCAATTGTGGGATCCGGATCGGGAACATTCTTATATACCAATATACCTCCATACGTTAGTGAACATACATACAGATATATGGTGGTCGACATCACCCAAACAGCAATCGACTAATAAAAGTCAATTCAACATATCAATCAGATCATACATGGGCATGGGAATTATATGTTCATCAATCTATAATCATCTAAACCTAACAGTCACATCCTAGAAACCTAGTCCTTCAACATAGGCAATTATATTTTTCAAATAAGCACGTAGGATGATTAAGAAAGCCCGTTAGATGATGTAAATATGAAAAACATTCTCCCCCTCAATCAATGACTCTTTTTCTTGAAAAGTTTTTAAAAGCTGAAGTCATTGATTGAGTTTTGCAATTAATGAAAATTGATTACGATTGATTTTCAAGCAACTCATTTACCACCATTTTGAAAACAACATATATTTTTTGAAGAATTTTAGGCGGAAAAACATTTGTGTAGGAGCAATGATCCTTGACATACTTTCATCAAATTTGTTTTTAGGATAAGTGCACGAATTTTGAAAGATGGTTTAGCGCAGCACTTTCCTTTCTTTGAAGAACGGGTTGCTATCGGAAATAATAGGAAGCCATAGTTTTAGCACGGGTTACAGTCTTAAGTAACTGCAAGCCATAGTTTTGAAGAGCGGGTTACAGTCTGAATTAACTATAAGCCATATTTTTAGACATGTTTTGGAAAATGAATATTTACACCTCCTGCTCGAACTTTATCTATGGTCCCGTGCCATTATTGAATGACATTTCTAAGACTGCAAATGTTATCGATACCAGAAGACATGTCTTTGAAGAACAATATTTTTGGTATTTTTCAAATTTTCTGATTTTTATGGTTTTTTTTTATGGTTTTATATTTTTGTATTTTGTTTTTCGATAAATATATACAAAGATAGAAAAATAGTTTAAGAGGATGATGATACGAGTACCGAGAAAAGCAAATCGTTCAGAACTTTGTAGAAGATAGAAGTCATCATCTCTTAAACTTTCACCACCAAAGCATTCGAGGCTCTAGAATCATCGCAAGAACTTGAGCCTTCAAAGGTGAATCTTTGGCAGCTTCCCCCCAAACCGACAAACTAAGAATAAAGACCATTTCCCTAAGAAGTAGAAATAAATAAAAAACGGTCTCATTGAATGAAGCTCAGCACCCCAAAGAATTCGAGAACACCGAAGTAACAAGTTGAAACATTGATCGTCTCAGTGGTTATCAAATTCGGAATAACTTGATTAGGTCCGATCACATGAACCTGTTGTGCGTCCCCGATGTACACATTACTTTTCGAGATTGACCAGTTGTCTATTCAAGGGAACAATATATCAGTATCTTCATTTTACCAAGTGCATTCTAGTTATCTTCCATATAACCAATCAGCCCATAATGTACACAAGTACCCAACCGAGTAGAGACAACGACATCACAAGAATCGGTTGAATCACTAATCTTCTCTGCGATGTCAACTCCGAATAAGCGATTAAGCTCGATCATGTGAATATGTTGTGCGACCACGATGTACACATATCTCTCCACGATGGTTGCGATCTCATCGGAATCATCATTACATTATGTACATGAAGCAATAACCGGAAGCACTACCATAAATCATATAGAAGATATCAATAAGCAATATCATCTTACGCTCCACATATTCTTCTCATATTTGTTCCTATTGAAGGCTGAGTTAACACATACCAAAAGTATCCAGAGACCACTTCCCCCAAATGGTTGGAATAAAATGTCCTTCCCCCAAATAGTTGGAATAATACACCAGAAGCTATGAGTAAACACTGAGTATCTCTACGATTATGACATTTGTCTTTCCCGGGATTACTTCAATAGAGAAGAAGTATTAGGTTCATCATGTGTACTCGTTGTATATTTAGATGTATGTCTCCTTCCCCCTTGTTGGTTTTGATACCTCAGAATCAGCAACACATTATACATACCAAATATTCTTGAAATAGAGAAGAACAAGAATTAGCTCAAATGAATCCTGTGAGAATCAATTGTTACAGAAACTCTCCTTGACTATCTTTATCAACCCATACGTAGACAACTTGAAGTGACTACTAAAGAAAAAAAAACCGATATACCAAACTTGAAACTGAAGTCGAATTCTCCACATTTGTATCTTAAGCTTGTACTTAGTGATGGAAGAACGGTGTTGAGAATTTATGCACCAAGCAAATCTCTAAGTACTCAATACTCAACCAAAGTATGAGACATTAACACCTCTTGTGATTATCCACAACGACATTATCGTGTGTCACTGAGTAAAACAACGTAACTCCTTAAAGTGATAGTTAACCAGGTCTTCAACCATCCAAACCTACTGCTGGTAACTAGATAAGCCAAGTCTTCAACTCAAATTGTTAAGCTCGAGCAAGTTATCTAATAAGAACACGCCTTTGTGAAAGTCAACTTCAATCTCAAATAAGTGATAAATGATTAACTCAAGTAATCAACTTGTGTCAAATGCCACTACGTGAATAAACATACAACCGGATGTACATTGACCACCGAATGAACCGAACAAATGATTCCTCAACATCAATGCATTCTTCCTAAAGGTATACATGTAGAGACTGATATGGAAGATTCACCAATAATGTCTTCAAGCGGATGAGGTAGTCATTTTCCTTAATGTTCATGTGGTTGATTTATAGTGTGCACAATGAGAGGAACAATAATCCGTGAAGATTTGGCAAAGAAATACCAAAGAGCGGATCATTATTCAATAGTCCAACTACAATATCATGATAGACATTATCAACGCCTTGTGAAATAACTGGAGGTAATGTTTCTTGAGGATTCTAAGAGGTAATTCTTAGATGGTGAACCATTTGAGTTAGTAGGAACCAGAGCATGAGCTTCAGAAACTAGATGATCAACATTCGTTGGAGGTTGGAAGTACTCATCAAACATATCTTGAACAAATGAATCCCAAGCAATGAATCCCAGTTATCCTTAGTAAGTGAAGCATTAGGCGTTGAAGGAGAGTCATATGACCATAATTCAAGCATCCATCAATATGTAGTATATGCACTCTTCTCCCCCTAAAAAATTGCATCCGAAGTTGCCATTTTTGATTTGAACAAGTGAATAAGAATATACACCAATGAGCGTAGATCCACTTGAGGGTTGAAAGAGCGTGGAAAAACATGAAGCTTGTTGATGAAGAATGTCGATGAGAATGGTCATACACATGAAGATTTCTCTTCTTTTGAAGATAAAGCGCCTTGAAGCGTACACCTTTCTTTTCTTGGAGGAAGGGGCTGAAGTGTTATCTGCAGATGCCATAATGATGAAGTACGAGGCTGAATCGATGTGAGCAGGCGTCATAGCTGAATGAATATCAAGATTGAGTTACTTGAACCCGTGAGTTATGAGATATCAATCCATTTGTTATCCATACTTTAAGCCGATCCATGTAGTGAAGGATCGAAGTTTACAAGGCGAGTAGGAGTACCGCACTAACATTACAAGCTTGATTGCATATTTATGGGTTAGTGACATTAGTATCCAAACTCTTTGGGGCTTCACGGTCAACCTTGATTTTGCCATTGGAAAACAGCTTTCCGGTAGGTATCCACCTAAGTCCAGCATCCTTAAACATTCTACCAGATGGTATCCACTTATTGCAAGGTCTAGGATTGTTAGGCTTCTTATGCATAGTGGAAGACTTATCCTTATTCCTAGATTCCAAAGGTTTAGCAGTTGGTATCCATCTAGGCGAAGTTTTCGGTTTGTTTTGCTTCATAACATGTTGCACCTTAGCCATGTTAGTAGCCTTAGTGGATTGTACCTTAGCATGTGAATTACGAAAATGTTTCTTATTCGGAAAAGACTTAGAATTTCTAGTTTCATTTTCTACATGCTTAGCATTCTTCTTCATATAACTACTCTTAGAAGCAAGCCAACCCCTAGTCTTTTGAGAGTTCCTAGGTAATGGTTTACTACTACTAGCAGTGCCTTGAAATCTCGTGGAATGAATCACTCTAGGTGTTGCACCTAAAATTCCGTCTTTTCGAATCTGTGCCTTTTTCCTAGCTTCTTCTAGAAAATATTTCTTCCACAAGTCATTCATATCATATGAATTCTGGGTTTTAATGCTCGGTTTTGACATTGTTTTCAAACTATTCATACCGATCTTGGGAGTAAAGTAGCTACTTGTTGAGGGTTAGCAGACTAGAAGCATTATTCTTAGGTAACTTAGGTGAAGTATTTTTTTGACAAAACTTGTATCGCATCAACTTGGGAAGCAAGCCTTGTCTTTAAAGATTTTGTTCTTTCGAGATATAAATGCATGGGTCGCCTAACAATGGACCGGTCTCTAGTGGGATGAAAGCGGCTTCCCAAGGTTGATGGTTTTGTAAACTTAGTGTTCACACTTTTCCCTACAGTTTTCCTAAGTTCATTTTTAAGGCAACAATAGCGAAACTCTTTTCACGAAGTTGAGCTTTGAGTTCATCAATTTTGCTATCAAAGAATTTGTTTGTTCTATTGACTTAGTTCTAGCTTCTTTGATGAGTCACTTAGTTCTATGTGATGCTTTCTCAAAGACTCATTTTCCTTTAGTAATTTGGCCACACAAACCGCTAATTCATCATTTCTGTGACAACTCGTATTTTCAGGTCATATTTCAAAACATTACTCATGCTTCGTCATTTATCGTTTATCGTAAACTAGGTTTACGAGTATCAAATTCGCGTAACCTTAATGGTTTAGCTGTGAATTCATGATCATATCATCGAGGACACTTCATATAGACTAAGTTTAGTCTACATTTCATTAACATCATTGTCATCATATTAGTTCATGCATGGTTTTGCATTTTTTTTATTAAACGTATAATCTCATATTAAATAAACGTTATCGCGTGATTAATTATTCTGAACATTGATCCGTTACTTCCAAAAATTTTCCCGATATATTTTTATACTCATATTAAGTTTATAAAATAATATTATGAGTTTACCCAGTGTTTTAAATTTATTTTGTATATAAATTGTTATATTTATATAATTACGACGGTTTTCTTAAATATTACACGATAATTATTATTTCACTCAAATTTTGCAAGAAATGTATTTTTATAATTTTTATGACTTCAATATATTTTATTTTGACCCGTTAAAATTTATTTTTAGTTAACGCTACCCTAAATGCTTAAATATGTACACAAGTTACCATCTATTCTTAAATAACTATACATTACTAAGATACTTAAATAATATATCATACAAGTAAGTGTTTCCTTTGTTTTTCTTTCATATTGTCGACACACCTTGGTGAGTCACACCATTTTACATAAAATATCTTCTTACACTTAACATATATTCATTTTAATACTCATAATATCATATACAACTAAAATTCACAAGTGTAAACCCAAAAGCTCTATTCTCTTCTCTCTAGCTCTAAGAACCGGTCACCATAGAAGACAAGAAGGAAAGCATAAAATTTTTCAAGCCAAGTTTATAAAACAAGCTAGACACACTCTTGTTTGAGGTTTTGCAATATAAACCTTGGGTGATTAGGAAAAATCCTTTGTTCTCATAACCTCATCAAGTTACTAGTAAGCATTCATATTCATCATAATATTTCATATTCATTTTTATGGTCATTTCATTTTATTTGAGAAAACATGCAAGTCTCATGAGGTTTATACCACTTTTTCATTGATTTTAAGAGTTATGTATATATAAGTCATCCTATAATTACTCCTTGTTATATATTATTTTTGGTGATGTCTAGGAACCCATGACACTCTAAGAAGGTGTATGGTAGTATTAGAATAGCTTCGGGGTTGTTTTGAATGGGTTAGAATAGGTTTGGCGCGAGAAAAACTCATTTTGACAAGTTTGCAAAAGGGTGCATCCTTATTTTCAAAATCTGGACAATCCGACGATAGATAAAAATTTTGGCCTAGATATTTAGAAAATATACTTTAAAAGCGAAACCGTGGCGCTTGAGCGGATTAAGCGGAGCTATAACGAAGAAGATATGAATTTTTCAAGTTGGCGAAAACTATAATTTTCGGAAATTTCGGCATGTATTGTTTATTTTATACGAGTCAAAAGTGAAGCTTGGGCGTTGTAAATTATTTCGACTTGTCAAAAATATGTTAGTATACTTTGATACAAAGCTAAGGACCTTTAAAACGTAGAAAACGGATTTGTAACGATTAGATTATACACGTTTACAAAAATTTGCCGTAACTTTATTATATAAGAAAAACTATTAAATTTCTAATAGGCAAGTTTTACGGCAAACAAAGAGACCAAGTTGAAGGTTATTTTTAACATTGATGTAGAACTTTTTATAAAGTGATGTCTTCTAGTAAAAGTGAGTTCGCCAAGTATATTTTCCAAAATGTCCAACCGTTTGATTAGCGGAGTTGTAATGAATTAATTATGGTCACTCAAACTTGGTCGAAAACCAACCTTAAACTATACTTTGGACTAAAGTACCATACTTAACTTATATTTTCCTTTGTGGTCGAGACCTCTAGGATGGAAACTTAAACACTAAAACTTTCGAGATAATCATACGAGCTTCCCAAAACCGTTGAGTTCGTTTCCTAACACTCGACGTACACCATTTTACGACTAGCTTTTCGAGGTGTTTTAGTCACTTTCATGAATTCTTCAAATGACATTATATTCTGACGAAAAGTTATAATTTCTTAATAAATGACTAAATGATTATCGTCGGATATCATTTCAATATAAATACTTGTAAAGTAAGTTATAAATTGTCAAGACGTTATAAGAATTATTTTTCGACGATAAGTATTATTTTCAAAAATTCACAAGTGGTATAGATATCATACGAATTGCATGCATAACATTACATCATAACTTATTATGTATCATATCATTCATAATAGGTCAAGTTAGAGATTCACGCTACCTTTCTGTGTACTCACTTTTGCCATCGCATCATTGTCCAAGTGAGTCATAGCCCCTACTCTTTTAATTGTTTTGAATTACTTTTGGGGGAGATACATGCTCAACTATTTTTATGACAATCATGATTATTTGCAAACTATATGTTTAACTGAACTGAATGTTAGTCATACGAAGTAACAGTATCGCCATACTTAGAATTTCTATATCATGAATCATTGAGCTAACTGACTTGGTATGATCACGATCTAACGGACTTGGATAATGTTGAACTAATGGACTTGGTATAGTCATGAACTAACGGACTTGGTATAGTCATGTACTAACGAACTTGGTACAATCATGGTCTAATGGTCTTGGTACAATCCTGAACTAATGGTCATGGAACAATTTGAAACCGTACGAATTATGTGTTATATCAAGTAACTATGGATACATTAAGTTATGCACTATTTTGTGAATTCATTTGACGTCATGCATTTGAACATAAACTATACACATTTTGGCAGTGGGTTGTGAACACACAGGTTGCAAGTTTTGTATGGGCGGAACTTGGGCCGAGTGGATTTACAATGCCTTTCTTTGCATAAGCGATTTTGAAAGGCTTTACATTTCAACACAAACTCTATGAACTCACTCAACCTTTGTGTTGACACTTTTAGCATGTTTTATCTCAGGTATCTAAGGCATTCACTTCATGGCATGCATGTGGACTTATCATAGAGTCGTGGTGACGACGCGTTTCACTTGGGTTTTATATACTTTAAAACATCGTTTGAATTGTAAAAAATTTATTTCCGCACAAGTTGATTTTCATTTGGGACCTATACTTTGTAAAATCTGATTATTTTATTAAATCAAACGATGTATTTTCCAAACGACACTTTAGGTCGTTCAATATAACTGTGATTGTGATGCTATGACAGTCAACCCCAGAATTCTATTCATTTGCAAAGCAGTAATTTGGGGTGTGACAATTTCTCATTTGAATATCATCAATAGTATTAACATCGAATTACTTGTAACCAAATTACTTTTCACATGCATATTAGAAATATGTTTCTTCAAATTATTGATAGTTGACTCTTTGTCTTGGTGAGCTTTCAAAGTGTTAATTTCAAAAGTTCACGAAATTCGGGAAGTTCGGATTTTACATGGTTTGTTAAGTTGAAAACTTTCTTCTTTACTTTGTATCGCAATTTCAAGTGAAATGCAATGTTTTCAAGTTTTGAGAATTTGTTTGAAAGTTCATCAAAAGCCTTTTATCAACCATATCATTTGTTTTGAAATTATTAGACTCGGCCTCAACCAAGGAACATTTATCGAATCATGTTCGGCATTAAGATCGGTATGTTTAGGTACATTAGCGGATGCACTATGTTAAGCAGATTAAGGGTACCTCATCACATGACACTGTTCATTTATCGATTCGATATCGCATCCACATCATGTGTAAGGAGTTCTTGACGGTGGTTACATCATTCTTTATTGTCTCGACATTACGCATTTAGCAACACGATCTTTCAAGCGATGCATTACTTGATTCATCACAACTATCTATTAATCGCACCCAGCGGTCATCCGGATGTTCATCATTTTGAGTAACTTCCTCAATATACTTCTCCACATTATCCATGAGTTGGATTAATGTCTCTCGAACACATTAGCTTCCATCCTAGTGTGATTCTTAAAGCACATTTGATCACGAGATAATCATAATCAAGTGTATTCCTTTTGATGAATGGTGAAGTTGTTTATTGATCACATGAAGTGCGACTTTAGAACTGGATTCTTGAACCTTTTTCCTATTAAGTTGTTGTTCTAATTGATCCAAGTTCAAGAACAATGTGCCGATGTCGATGATAATTCTTGACGAAAGAGCGTAATACATGATCGTACAATTCCCATTGTGTATTTGTCATCAATTCTAAGTAGCATGAGGTGTGAATGAAGTTGTCGATAAGGTTCAATGCAACTTTCCTTACCTTTTGCAAGAGCATTACGTAACCTTGATGGTGCATTTCTCTCTTTAGATTCTAAACACGAGATTTCACATCCTCATTAATTGATTCCATCATTTTAACCGTTCGATGTAGCATACATTATCATTGTTGTCCACGACATCACAGTTTAAGTACTTCCAAAATGAGTGGGTCAAGAGTGTAAGACATGATGTTGTAATATACACGGGATTTTACAAGTCTATGATTTAAACAGAGAAATAGATTCTTTCACGAGATTTTACAAAATCAAAAAGAAACCGTGATACAATGACCAATAGAACGTGTTAAGATAACTGATGAACCCACACAATGATATAGAATTATGTGTTAGGAGTGATGATTGTTTGAAGGATTAGCTGAAGTGTTATTTGGTTGTGAATTGGTTTTGTTAATGCACGTTTTTACGGTAAAATTTAGGTCTAAAAACTTAAAAGCTTCAATAACTTCTGTTTGGAGCGGATTTAGGCCTCGAAGGTTGACCCGAATGAACATTCATTCAACATGCCATTCTCCTCGTTCTCACAGTCATTTTGATGGGTAGAACGCTGAAAACGGAGTTACGGTTCAAAAGTTATGGCCGTTTGAAGTTTTGTCGGGAAAAGTCAACAAATCGCTAGTAAGAACTCGCTAAACGCACAAGTCGCTATGAAACAAGTCGCTAGACACAAGTCGCTAAAGCAACAACTCGCTAAGTTGACAAGTCGCTACAGAACAACTCGCTAAGTGGGCAAGTCGCTAAGGAACAACTCGCTAAGAGACCAAGTCGCTAAAGAGCAACTCGCTAGTCACAACAAAGTCAAGTCATTGAAAATAGTAAAGACAAGTCG
The DNA here is from genome assembly GCA_022545495.1 of Chrysanthemum lavandulifolium. Lineage (NCBI taxonomy): Eukaryota > Viridiplantae > Streptophyta > Magnoliopsida > Asterales > Asteraceae > Chrysanthemum > Chrysanthemum lavandulifolium. The sequence goes on from CM040241.1 coordinate 163,005,077, forward strand.
CTACGTTGAACAAGTCGCTGGCCGAAGTGGTACAGACCACTACTTTGTACTATTTATCGCTTTGTCTCAATAGACAAGTCGCTACCACCACAACTACAAGTCGCTAATAATTATAGAAGCAAGTTGCTACCAAGAAAACTAATCCGAGACTCAAGTCGCTACCAAGAAAAGTTCAAACACAACACTTTTCAATCCAAAACTAACCCAACTACAGTGATTCAAGCTTTCCAAATTAAAACCCAAGCACTTACAATGATTCTAAACACAAAAGTACATTCAAAATTCAAACTTTAACACAAGAAATGATCCAAATGATGCAAAAACCACTAAACCTTTTCAAACCCAAAAACCATATAAAACCACTAGAAATCCAAGGACATGTAAGAGAGATGATTAAACCATGGCTCTGATACCATTTGTAACATATTGGATTTCACAAACACATCATATCATAACATAAATGGGGCGTATGGTTTAAGAGTTTAGAGAGAGAAAGTAGAATGGGAGCCTTTCTAGAGAGAGAAAGTAAACAAAAGAAAGAAGGTTAGATTAAGTGAAAGGTCCAACCCTACACCTTGGGAGGTAGAGGTATTTATAATTACATACTACACGTCCTCCTAGCAGATGTGGATCGAGGCATCTGATGGTAAGACCCGTCCTTCCTCCACGGTGTTGCACTAAACTAAACTACGCTAATAACTAACTAATAAACTCACAAATAACGTAACTAACGATATGTCTACGAGCTAACTTATGCTAGATAATATTTGGGGTGACCAACACTTCACTTATGGAATTTCCAATTCCTAAAAACCTTTGGTTGATGAGGTTGTGCTAGATGCTTTAGTCATAGTGAAAAGGAAGATGTAATGGGTGTCTTAGCTACTGAATTTGAATGGTAGTTTGAATGATAGTTTGGGTGCATAATCATACTTGATTTATAAAGGATGAGATTAGGTTAGTGAATTAAATTTTAGACCACTAAGAATCTTGGCATGCACTAAGGTCAACTATAGTGTTGTTATATCCTAGGGAGTCATTTAAGACAAGGTAAAGTGTTTAGATTACCAAAGAGAGTTTGAAATTGATGAGTGGAGTAAACTTAAGTTGTTCTGTAGACCCGGTTCCTACGGATCCCTAGCTTTGGGGATCCGTCAAGTTAAAAACTGGGGATCCGTCTTCAGATAGTAATGAGAAGGAGTGATGATGTTCTATTATGGTCTAGTACCTATATATCTCGAGTGTTTAGGTTACCTAAGATGTCATAAATATAGGACTTAAATGTTCAACTTAAATGTTTAGGTTATCTAATGATGGTTTTTGATAAGAAAATAGAGTTTTTAGGTATGTACATGAGTACTTGAGTATGATACTGAGATTTTGAGGGTGTCAAATGATCCTAGAGATCAGATGTAACTCAAGGATGTAAATATAGAGTTTCATAAACATTTTTCAAAGTACTATCAAATGGTAGATATGAGTGCATTAAAGTCTTCGCGACCTGAAATGATGAGAGAAAACGGGTCTACTATGAAAATAGTTGGTGAGTACACAAGTTTTATATAAAAGAAAAAATTTTAGAGAAAGAGTTCATATGCCAAATATCTTATCAACTTATCCTGTTACAAACCTCGCCCATACAAGACTTGTAACATATAAGTTCACATATATTTCCATAATAAAAGTAAGTCCAAAGTCCTTGAGAAAAGTCCACAAGGCACAGGTTTTGTCAAACCATTCAGTTGCAAATCCCGCCCATACAAGACTTGTAACCAATGTTTTCAAAAACGATTGCGTAAAATATAGCACGGTTTATTGCGTCAAGGCATGTTTTGAGTGCATTTTGAGTCAAGGCATGTTTTGAGGACTTGCATCCTATTATCATTTGATAAAGACTTTAAAACTTTTATGTTTTAACTACTATGTATTATGAACTATTTGGGACCTCTTTGTAAACTCTGATGTTTAATATTTAACTGGATGATAACTTTTTAAATGTCTCATATAGAGGTCGTTTTCTATATCCTAAACTTTGTGCTATGAAGTAATACACTCATTTAGCTTCTTCTGCTATCCGAAATTGAGGTGTTATATACTCTTCAGTGAGCTTGTTGAATCTTTAGGTTGCTAAATGAATCACTAAGCTGGAATGAATTCGCATAGCTTCTAATTGCTTTGACCTATTCAAAGGCAGTTAATAGCCATGATTAACGATCATGTAACCAATATTTCCTATAATGGAGGAACATTATGATGTAACTAATGGGCTGGTTAATTATCATAATTCCATTATTGGGCCTTGACTAATTCCTATAAATAGGATCCCATATTTACATTGAGACACACAACAAACTAAACACTTGAATGCGAAAAGGGTTTTATTTTGTGACTGAATTATGCGTTGTATCCTGTTTAAATTTATAAATTAAGAAGTACTAATACTAAGACATTCTAACGAGCAGTGTATCAGTCATGTAAAGTATAGTGATGTGTCGTTGTGTGTAGGTAAATTATGTTATCAAGTTTTAGTATTTATTTTATGCCGAATTTACCTATAACAAACACTAACGGGCAGTTACCCGATCGATGGTAGGTTAGTTAGTAAGTAGGGTATCGATTACTAAGAGTGAAACGTTAACACTTAAATCTATCAATATTTTAATATCCTAAGTTGGTCTATCCAAACCTAATTCTAACGCAGCAAAGGGTTTCAGCCTGAGAGACTGGTAAAAGATTTAGATTTAATTAAACTGTGAATGAGAAAGATAACACACAAGTAGAAACACAGAAGATAAAGAAGAGGTCAAGCCGATAGTAAAGAAAACGTATTAACCATATTTAATCAAATAATAATGCTAGATTTGTCTACGCATGCAATGATTGTACTACTTCCGTTACTGATTTTCTAATGTTAGCTAGGTTTCACTTCTTCCTAAACTCGAGGTTCGTATCTGATTAATCCTGTCACAATTAACCTGGCCCCGCATAAAGTCTCACTTCAGATTATAATCTATATGCTTACGAAATCACTGCCAGAGTGAAGTATGATGGCTTACATTACATACTTATGCCCTAAGTTTATTACTAGTAGCCTATTATTCGTAACGATATTTTATCTAGTTACAAAGCCAAGTCATATGTGATCTTCCCGAATTAATGTTCATCATCTATTTTACGAGTTTATAATGAGGATAGGACTTATTGATAATCCTAGTCTATCCATTTTACACTAATAGTAAGGCAAGGACTTATTGATAATCCTATTCTATCATCCATTTTATGCTATAAATATGAGGGTAGGACTTATTGATGATACAAGAAACAGTTGAATGAATAATCGCATACACATAAACGTGAATCAACTGATAAACTCAGCAAACAACAAAAGAGTAAAAAATCAACATAAACAAATCAAAACATTATATTATCATAAATATGGCTAATATCTACAGGTATTAGCCCATATTCACTGAAATCATACACAAAATCATAGTCATACAATTAAAATAAGAATCGAAAGGATAAATACATTAACCGAATGATAATAGCTCAATGTAATGATTACAAGAGTTTTGCTATGGAATTATAGCACTAGCAGGACCTTCTTGATCTTCTTTAATTTTCTAGAGTTGTACTTGGTGGTTTCTCCTCCTCTAAAAATCAGAATTAGGTTTTCTATTTATAGGTTTTTGAAAACACTCGATACGGCGTATCGGGTTAACTTCGTGTGGGGTTCAAGATTAATACATTTTGGAATATTCGTTAACCACCTTACTGACACTGCGTATATGATAGATGAATACGGCATATTAGGTTTTCTTTATATTGGATATCTGGTGATGTAATCTTGATGAATACGGCGTATCTTATGAAGGTGATACGACGTATTAGGACTAAAACAAGTTTGTTCTTCTTCGTTGACCAAAGTTTCAAATCGATATATCCAATATTTGGATACGGAGAATTCTTCAAAGTCAGGAAATGGTCTTCATAATCATCCAAGTCTTTGTATACGGCGTATCTGTCTAGAATGATACGGCATATTCTTTTTCTATTCAGCGAACTTTCTCGAACTTGATCCATTTTGCTCCAAAACACGTCTATTATTGCTAACTTTCACCAATTGCTCCATAATAACTGAGATTTATAAAAATAAGCGATTAATCATCAATTCTCATATAAAATGATATAAAACGAGCAATATACATAGAATAAATAATGCTATAAATATGTACTTCTTTTATTACACCCAAAACCAAGTTTGAAGTATTAAATAATGAGAATGCCATAAAAAAGTTTGACTAAGACTTTTATGAGTCGAGATACTTGATATGATTGGTTAGTCAACAAATATTAAGTTGTAGTTAAACCCGATAGTCAAACTAATAGCCAAAGAATGTGTAATGTGGTTATAAAAATATCATACATATACTTAAGGGACTAAATTTGACAAGTGTTAAATAAGTTATAAATGTAACACATTGGATTTCACATACACATCAAATCACTAACATATTAGGCGTACAAGATGATTTCTAGAGAGAAAGAGTTAGAGGTTTGGGAACTTTAGTGAGAGAAAGAAAAATCTTATTATGAGCTCCAACTCTCTACCTTGGGAGGTAGAGTATTTATAATCTTACAATAAAGCATACACTGACGGGTGTGGATCGGGCATACGGTGGGTAAAGACCGTCCGTCCTCCATGGTGTTACCTAACTAAATACTACTTAACATTAAATAACTAAGACTACGAGCTTTCTAACGGATACATATACTTGAGGTGACCGACACTTTAATAAGCTGGATTTTCTAAATCCTAACAATCTCCCTAAGGAGGTCACCTCAAACACACATTACAATTACATAGAATACAAAGCAGATATTACATTGAAATTGTTCTTGGATTCTTGTTCATGTTCTTTGTTCGTAGCTCGTAGTCTTTGATTCTTTATTTTTGCATGTTTGGATAATATGGTGGAGGTCTTTAAGCGATCCGTGATATCGAGTTTTGAGCCAACTTTGAGATCATCGGCCGGGTAAATCTCGACTCATCCATCATGGTGTTGGTATTATGTGATGTAGTGACATTTGGACCGACATGCTTGCTTCATTCGATCATGATATATTCTTATCGAGTAGCGGAAGCTTTCGTTGATTCATGATATTGGCGGTAGCGAAGCATGGAGTGATAATATCGAGTCATTGATGCACCAATCATGATTTCTTTGGAAATGAATGTTTTGTGCGAGAATGCGGATAGGGATTGACCGCTTCATTCGATCATTGCAAACATCGGGTGTTCTGCATCAAGCAGTTAGCAATAAAGCGCAAGAGTGTCTTTGATCACTTTTGTAGAATTGAGGTACCACGACCACGGTTCCCCATTGATCGGTACAAATCTTGCTGTGATCGGTAAAATTGAAGAATTTCCTTGACGGGTTTCGCAATTGCTCTAGTTGTTCTCAAACGGAACATCTCAAAGAAGACAACACGGAGTGAGTGAACCGACAAATTGAGTTTCCGATTGATGAAAAGAGAATTGAGAAAACAATCGTGTATTGCTCAATAGAAATATTTTTGCAATACAACGAAGGTTTTGATGAAAATCAATTATCAATCATAAACACCTTTTATTTTGAAATATAAGTACACAGTTGATGTGCTAAAGAAAAGAGTTTTTAAGTACAACGACCGGTTTTCAAAGGTATCCGTCAATCCATAACTGAACCGAGATTGATTCAAAGATTGAATCGCCCCATTGTTTACATTCGGTTGTCACATGGTTGATCTATTGGGTAGATCTCACATACCACCCACGAAGCTTGTTTGATGTTGGCTCGAAGGCTTTCCATCTTCATTGTGAATATGTTTGCATATTACTCGGATGTTACAGCAATACCGCAAGGATAATCGTGGGACTCATAAGATATAATCTGCCTTTCCATATTGTGTGAAACAGAGAGTCTTCATTGAAAGTGTCCTAAAGAGATTTATATGGTGATCTCGTGGCTCTAGACTCAGTTGTGCATATTTGGTTCCTATGCCAGAGACTAGGGAGAGGGTCTCCTTCTTCAATATCAACAAACTCTAAGAGAAAGTCGATAGATAATGTTGGTTCCCCGTGAGAATGAAACAAGTCCTTTTAAGAGGAACTTGAGTGGTTTGGGAAGTTGTAGTGCAGTGCGTCTTGTCTTCAATACCGATGTTACCTTGGTAACCACCAGTAGCATATGAATTGAACCCGATTTCTGCCATAAGGTTGAATAAATGGAGGCTATTTCTTTTCACCCTTTTCACATTCAATTCTTTTCATTCTTCAACCCCTTGATGCTTACGAAACTTCATAACTAGAACCTTGTTGGGTTTATTCGATACTAGCTCGGTTCGATCCGCACTCTTCCCATATCTCATTTTCTCCTTTTTTCATATACCTAAGGACTCTACACTATCAAGTGGTTTTGTCCTGGGTAGATCCCTCCGATTCAGCGGATCATTGGACCTCAACCTAACCTTATCTTCCTTATATCACCATGCATAAAGTAAAGTTGGTGGGTCTTTTGATATAGTTCTTCGCCTTGAAACCAATTGAAAACTATTTGAAAAATCAATCAAGATACTTGTGATATAAAATCAAAGTATTTTGTATCTTAATTGTTTTGATATTTTAGAAATGCTCCCCTCAACATATGCATAAAATTGAAATTGTTTAGCACATGGAGGCAAGAGATCTTTGAAATCGTTAGATTAAGAATGAAAGGTCCAATCTTTTGATTAACATTTTCTAAAATGATCATCATCACTTCCCAATCAATTTGAGTACATAAAACATTTTGAGGAAGGATGAGGTTTTCAAAGTTGCTCCCCTCAATATGTGCCTCGAAGTTGGAAAGAGTTTTGCACATATTAGAGGAACACACATAGAGACAATTCAATCACGTTTCAATAATTTAAGGTTTAAAGTAGATACTCCCCTCAACATGTGCATGGAAAATTTGAAATCGTTTGTCACATGCGGGAGGAAAACTTCCTAAACACTTATGAACCCATTTATCGAATTATCGGTTTAAATCCAATTTAAATCACAAATTCTCCTCGATCACAATTATCAAATCATTTGAGATTTGTGATCTCTGTAGATTAAATTGATTTTGAAAGCTTTAAGGAGAATTGTGACTGATTATGTAAAAGTTTTAGCGATAAGGATCGGATTTTGAGACTTTAAACTCCATAGATTAAACATGCATGATTATCTTTTAAAAACAATTGTATGACAAATAACCTTTTGATTTAATTGAAATCATTCTCCCCCTCAATCAATGACATTAGTTGTTGATTGAGAGATAGATAGTTTTGACTAACGTGGAGTACAGATGATTTACAAAAATAGAGTCCGAGTTATTTTTTTCAAACCAATTAGTTTTCATTAGATAGTAAGTGATAGTTTTATAGAATCAGAGCATGAGATTTGAAACATGAGATAAATCATGGCTCTGTTCTTTCTCTGAAAAGCGGGTTACTGCCTGAAATGACAATAAACCATATATTTCACTTTCTCTCAATTTTTTTAAACGAATATGTACATTAGACCAACATCTAAAGACCCGTGTCACTCTTTGGTGACAAAGACAAAGACCGTAGATATTAATCGAATCAAGAAAGATATGACAAAAGACAATATTTTTGAGATTTTTCGAGTTTTGATTTTTATGGATTTTATGAAAGATTTTATATTTTCTATTTGCTTTTGTAGGTTTTGTAATTTTGTATTTTGCTTTTGAATAAATATGTACACAAAGATGGATGAAGAGACCTTTACTCCTCGACTTCCTCGAAGGCGTTTGAGTGTTTCTAGTTGAAGGCTTTTCAAGCCAAGTCGTGGAAGAATAAACTCAAGCGTTCTCTTGGAAAACTTTGGTGAAGATGTCGCTAAGCGGTATTCGACTTCACAAAATAGAGTTACACCACATCGTTTTCCACTTGCTCCGGATGAAATGATGTCGAATGTCGATGTGATTTGCTCTTGAATGTTGAACATTGTTGCATGAGAGCAATAGCACTTTATTATCCAAGATCGAGAGGATTTTGTTGAATTCAAAACCATAGTCGGATAATTGGGATCTCATCCAAAGTTTGAGCACAACACGATGACATGGCTATGTATTCGACCTCTGTAGAGAAATAGAAGTACTCATTTGCTTCTTTGACGACCAGCTCACAAGCTTATCACCCAAAAATGAGCACCTCGATGTACTTGACGTGTATCTTGACATCTGTATGATCGGCATCGCATTGGTATTAGTGACATACGGTGTCCTTCGGATACCATAGTCCCATATTGATGGTTCCTTGGAATACCGAAGACTCGTTTAACCGCTTCAAGGTGCTTTTAGTAAACAGCACGATATCTAGCACACATGCACACAATGAACAAGATGTACGGTCTACTAGGCATGAGGTACATCATGGATCCAATCATACTACGATATTTCGTTTGATCTACCATGATCCTGAGTGGTCCTCATCCGACTTGTGCGCTCGATCATGGGAGTGTCAGCGATGTCACATGAAACAAATCCAAATTTCTTTAAGATCTCATTTGCATATTTAGATTGATTTATAAAATGCCTCGGGACTTTGTGAAATTTGTAATCCCAGAAAAATGACATTTGTCCCATCATTGACATTTGAAATTTGGAACCCATTTCTTTTAGAAGCGATCACATTCATTGGGGTCGATCGAGGCAAAGATAATATCATCAACATAAATTTGAGCGTGAATTAAATGTTTTCTGACTTTCGGTGAACAATGTCGGATCAGCGCCCCTTGTTGAATCCGATGAGATAGAAGAAACTTTGACGTATCATACCATGCTCTAGGAGCTTGCTTCAAACCGTAAAGGGCTTTTTCAAGCGATAGACATGAGTAGGATGCTCGGATTCACAAAACCCTCTGGTGGTGATGTAAACCACCTCTTTCAAATCACCATTAAGAAAGGCGGTTTTCACATCCATCGATATACAACCATGTTCTTACTAGCCGCATTAGCCAAGAAGATTCGATAGCTTCGATACGAGGAGCAGGGCAAAAGATTCCTCAAAGTCAATACCTTCTTCTTGGCGATATCCTTTAGCCACTAACCTAGCCTTATTTTTCAACACATCACCATGCTCATCAAGCTTCACTTTGAAGATCCACTTTAGAGCAATGATCATAGCCTGATCTGGGCGGTACTAATTCCCATACATCTAATCGATCAAACTCATGAATTTCTTCTTGCATGGCATTGAACGGTTGTCTTCATTCATGGTTTAACATCTTTAGGTTCGATCTTAGAGTACGGAGTTGAAGAAGCACCATAAGGCATCGGTAGCAAGTTGTTTACAGTGGATACAGGAGAGAAGGGTTTCCAATGATGTTGTCAATGGGTGATCATGTGTCCATTTTCTAAGGTGTTCATGTGGTTGTAGTTGTGGGCTGAGTAGCGAGTCGATGTCTCGGATGAAGATAGTTCGATGATGAATCGGGAGCAAATATATTTTCAAATGGAGCATCTTTGGGGTAGCAAAGGGATTAAATTCATCCTGTGAATCGAAGCAATTCCATGATGTACACTCGGTGATTGAAGGTTTGTTGATGAGGCAGTTGATCGGCGGCAGCTTCGACTTAATGACATAAGCGGAAGGATTGACTTCATTGGCGGGGATAGAAGCAACCTCATTGATGGAATTGACATATCAATAGCACTTGGCTCAAAGTGTTCATCAAACATAGGATTAAACAATTTCTTCAAATCATCTTGAGAGGAGGTACATAAGGAGTTCTTGGTGGTGATTAGACACAAGAGTAGGCGATAGGACTACTAGATGAGAGTTGTGATGCGGGTCCGAACCGGATTATCTGGAGCCATTTGACCGGTCGACTCATCGAGCGTAACGTGAATTGTTTCCATGATATTTCGGGTTCTCTTGTTGTAGATTCTGTAACCCTTCTTGTTTGGTGCATAACTAACAAAAACTCCAATATCTGCCTTTGCTCTTAATTTTCCTAAGTCTTGACCGTCATAGCACAAGGCACCAAACACACGAAGGTAGGAGAGATCAGGTTTTCGTTTATGAACAAGTTCATATGTAGTTTTTCCATGAGAGGTGTGTATAAGGGAACAATTTTGGGTGTAGCAAGCAGTGGCAATGACTTCAGCCCATAGAAACATTGGAACCTTTGAATAAATTAGCATTGTTCTTGCGGCTTTCACAAGAGTTCGATTTAGTCTTTCAACTACACCGTTACGTTGAGGTTCGTGGAACACTTCTTTGATGGTGATTCCAACACTTTCATAAAGCGAATTAAGTCTTTACTAACAAACTCGTGCCATTGTCATTCAAACAATTACATTGTATTGTTGAGTCGAACACGAAGTTGTTTGATTAGTTTGATGATGACATCTGGAGTTTCATCCTTTGTCCTCAAAAAGTTTACCCAAATAAATCGAGATTAGTCATCAACAACTACTAGAATGTATTTCTTCCCATTTATCGTTTGCACTCTCATTGGTCCGCATAGATCCATATGAAGGGTATGAAGAACTTCCATTACTGAATTTGTAGGTTTTGGTTTGTGGGCATATTTAGTGCTTTTACCCAATTGGCAAGTTGAACAAAGATGATCTTTTTCATATTTTAATCTGGGTAAGCCTTTGACAAGATCCTTTCTGGAAAGGTTATTAATGGTGCAGTTCAAGTGATTGAGATGACGATGCCATAACCATGACTTTGTTGTAGAAGCCTTTGACGAGTGATTGGAGAAGACTTCATCATGTCTTCGATAGAGATGGTGTATAGGTTAGAACCACAGTACCTCTTAATAATTCCACACCATCAAGTTCTCTAACAAAGCAAGTATGTTTTCTAAAGGCCACCTCTAGATCGAAATCACGAATTGACCAACAGAGAACAAATTATGACCAAGACCTTCCACATAATATACCGGAGATTACACTTTGCCGACTACATAATCACCATAACCCATAATTGCTCCAAAATGGTCGTTCCGAATCTAACGGTCCGATGAATTTACTCACGAAGTTCATGAGCATGACGGTCTCGGTCATATGCTTGGAGCGACTGAGTCCGGTACCACGAGCGATTTGAGCGATCTGCAGTTGAACACGAGACAAGAATGGATAAGCTGGATAATTGGGATCCCCATGCAAGAATGGGTTCTATTTGGTTAGTAACAATGATTGGAACTCCACATTAGAAATAGAAACACCCATATCAAAAATAGAAGCAATGGAATCATTAGGAATAGATGTATTCTTTGGTATGCATGTTGACCTATTCAAAGTATGTTCACTTCTTAAAGGAATAGTTCTACCAGTAGGCATCCATTTTCTAGTGGGCATTGTCTTAGTAGAAAAAGGTATCCATTGATAACCTATCTTTCTAAATGTTCTTCCTGTGGGTTTCCACTATTTTCTAGCTTTCTTACGTCTTTGCCTTTTAGCCTTCTTAGCATGATTGTTAGCATTAACAATTTTAACTGGGCAATTGATAGCATTAGACAACCCATTCACAACACATTCATGATTAGTACCAGAAATCAAGCATTCATTACATGTTTTGCAAGTAGTAGCAGAATTCGAATTAATTACAGTACGCTTATAGCTAATACTAGAATCAACACGATCCATTTTATTCAAATCAAACATAGTGTTCCTAGGGTGATCTTCTACTCTTTTCCAATGCACATTTTTAGCTTGCAAGGTCCTATCATTCCTTGTATTGCCTTGAGACTTTGACCTGCTCACTTTAATGTCACTGATTACTCCTGTAGAGGGAATGGGAACATTAGTTGGTTTTGCTACTTTTTGCATTTCCTGTTTAGATGTGTTGGGATCTGAACTACTTGAAGGCATACTAGAGTTCACATTCATAACATTGGGCATTGAATGAGTTGTATACTTGGCACTAGGAATAGAACAAAGTATCAAGGGATTGACTTGCTCACCTAAGGTTTTAGGGCATATTGTAATTAAGCATTCTAGAAGTTCTTGAGATCGTTTGGCATATAAGCATGCATGGCCAATTGCATTATCAAGTGGTTTCTCTAACTTATCCTCTTCTACAATCTCACGGAGACATTCTAGGCTGTCCTTAAGGTATGAGAAATATGTTTGAATAGCAAGTTTGTTATTCCTAAGATGAGGAGGAACATATTTCATGACAAAGCATATTTATTCGAGACATGCACCATTGAAGCACCATTCTCCCCATTTGTCATTGGCATTTTCCTTTTACGACTCTTGATTCTCAATTTCCTTTTGCAACAAAGTTATTTTTCATTATTTTTATTCTGAGTGACTTTTATTGACTCAAATAACTCATTGAAATGACGTTTAACCTTTTCATTTTCTTCTAGAAAACTCTCATTTTCCTTTTGTAAAGCATTAACCAAGTTTTGAAGATGAAAATTTTGAGAATTCGAGAATCTAAAGGAGGAGGCATATGGGAGCCAGTACATTGTTCATTTCACCCTTTAATTGAGAAATTTGGGCTTTCAACTTTACGATCATGTTACGATGAGCTTGAATACATTCATTGATGAGTGTGTAAATACTCATCATTTTTGGTCAAATCTGAGCGCAAAACATTTAAAAGCTCGAAATGCATCAAAATCTTGAAAATATCCCAAAAGTATATTTTATATGTTTGGATGCAAAATGCTTAAAATCGGATGAAAAACGAACAAAGTTTGCATAATTGGTAGTTTTGGTCCCAGACTTTCAAAATTGGTAGAAATAGTCCACGAGCACTTATTTTAAAGAAAAGTCACCAAAGGCCCTTTTGATATCATAAGTTGTCATAATTAGTCCTTTGGTGAAAAATGTCAAAAGTTTGAGAAATTACAAGTTTAGTCCTTTGAGTTTCAAAGCCGACAAGTTTGGTCCTTGGAATATTGGAGATTGTCAAGTTTAGCCCTTGGATTATAATTTGAGAATGTACATTATTGGTCCTGAAATTGAGAATGGAGTTTGGTCCTTGGTTTTGGTGAATTGCAAAAAAGGTCCTTGTATTAATACCAAGCCATGACCGCACCACTTGACCCCGCCAATATACCACTTGACCCTTCCAAAACCGGTGACCCCAAACTTGAACCCTTCCCTTAATAATACCCCAGGTCAAACCCGTTTGACTCAACCCACTCCCGCTCACGGGTTCCCTCTTCCTCATCATCACCTACGCTACGCCTGCAACATTTCCCTCCTCCATCATCATCACACCCACCTTATTCCTACCTCCAAACACCCCATGCCAAATGCATTAAATGCTTCCCCCCGTTACAAGTCATCGAGCCAAGCGACAAAAATAGTTTTCCATAAAATCTCATCAATGGCTAAAGGTTTCCAAGCATCCAAGGGCGAGATTAGAGGTGGGAAAAGCTCGAAGGAGAGAGGAAAAGACTTTTGCTATAAAAAGGAGGAAGAAGAGAGAATGGAGTTAGTAGTTTTTAGTTTTAAATTTCATGTATGTCGTTTTAATGTTTTCATGTCTTAAATAATTTCTAAATTGTAATTTAAGTTCCTTGTATTTAACTTAGTTAATCCGATTGTATTGAAACTACTTTCAAGTATTAATTTCAAGTTTGAGCAAAGTTCATGTTTTACATTTCTCTTTATTAAGTGAATTTCAAATGTACTAAAATCCAAGTTTCAATAAGCTTAATTATAACTCAGTTGAGCTTACTAAAGCTGTTTATAGCTTTTAGTAAGCTTAAGAAACATATTCAAGCAATATTCATGTTTGGTCAACGAAAGTCAAACTGTGAAGAAATTTTGGTTAAGCAGTGATGGAAATGGATATTGGTTGATGCAGTGTTGGATTTGGGTTGATTCTGAGTTAGAATTGGGGTTGATATAAGTTAGGATAAGTGTGCTTTATTGTTTAGCAAACCATTGTGGTTGGACTTTTGTGAGTTCCATTTTCTTTCTCAGATCTCATTTAGTTTAAGTTCATTGTTAAGCCTGCTTTAACTCTGTTCAAATAGGTAGATTATAGTATGATTGTGCTTATTTAGTTATGATAATAGTTGTAATCTGCTTCTACATTATTCTGCATATTTTGAGTTTAATCTGCACATTTAGCATAATGTTCATTTGATTGCTAAGTTAGTATAGTTGCATCATTTAACCTTCACATCATCATTTGAACTTGTTTTACCATGATCATGGTTTAAGAATAGTATTTTTAGTGTTAGTAATTCGCTTATCTATCCATATAGCAGTGTTTGGATCATAAGGTCAAACTGAGTTTGAGGTCAGTTTAGTAAAAAAGGTTAGTGGAATTAGTCTTTTATAGGTTATTTGCATCAATTGCGATGCATCAGATTGCTGCTGATATCTTAAAGTCAAAATTTGGACTTAAGCGATCTAATGTTCTAATCGGTCAACATAAGTTAGTCTAAACTTGCATTTAGGTATAGGAGTTAATAACATAGCCTATTTGACTTCATTACATCATAAAACATCAATTTCATTCGATTGTTAAAGATCAAAACTCACAAAGTCAAATATCGATCCTGTGTCAAAAGTCGAAAAGAAAAGCGGTTTTCACCCAACTAGTTAGATTTATCATAGCTTCATTTCTGGTTCAAAATCATTGAAACTTTGGGCTCAACAACTTCAATTGGTCAAGAGTTGAAATATGATTTTTGTAGAATTTTTGTAATTTTTTACAAGCTTCAAATCAGCTGCTCTATAAGCTCAAAAGTGCCCTGTGCACACACTCAGCATACACTGAGTGTGAGACAGGCATCTTGCAGACCTTGCACAGGTTTGGTTTTAGCTCCTTAGGGTTTGAAACCCAGTTTAGAGATAGTTAAGCTGGTGGTCTTGAGGTCTCCAGTTTTGGTTTTCACATAAGCTTATTGAATAAGCTTGTGCTTAAGCTAAGTTAGGAGAAAAGCGGTTTGGTACTTGAGTTTTAAATCACCATATCATTGTAGTTTGCATCTTAGAGGTTTAGATTAGTTGAAATAAGTTGGTATTAGGTTGTTATAGCATAATCTAACTTACGCTTTCATTTGGTGTCCATTTGTGGTCTTTGGCTTATCATTAAGTGCTTATTCATAAGCAGTTTGCACTGCAGCCTCATATTCTCGCACATAAGCCCTTGTTTTTATATTTTGTATAGAATCAAAATATTACTTTAGAATTTTCCTGAATTTTTCATATTTTTCCAGCACTGTTTGATATTTTTCCTCATTTAAATCAGTTTTTAGGACTTTTAAATTAGCTTTTATTGCAAATAAATCAGAAAAGTTTCAAAAAAATAAGTTTTCATTTTTCCTAGGTTAAGAAAAATATAAAAAGCAAAAAAATAATTTTTCCAGATTTTTCCTAGTTTAATTTGTAATTTTTAGCAATTTAATTAGTTTTAAATAGTTTTTAATTCATAGAAAATAGAAAAATAACCAGAAAAATACAAATCCAGTTTTGAAAATTCTCTTTTGTTATTTTAGATTTTTGAAAAATAGTTTCACAATTTTCCTCTTTATTTTCATAATTTTTAGTATTTTAATTTAGTTTTAAAAGTTTAAAATTAGTTTTTAATTCAAATTTATAACAGAAAAATCAAGAAAAATCAAAAACATCATTTTAAAAATAGTGATAGCGTTTATTTAATATAATTTAACTTTTTAATTTTCTTTAATTTGCATTTAAGCCCCTGTAATTTACAAACTTTTTCTTTAGGTATAATTATTCACAAACCTTTTCCGTTCAATATCACCCGATCACTATCGTTTGGTTATTGATCCATACATTTCGTTGGGACTTAACGACACGGGAAAACACTAAACTCCTCTAGATCTTAATTGCATTGGTTTACGAAATTTGTTTGAAGTTTATTACGGTTGACTATTCACAGTGGTTAGCTTGTGTGATAAACTTGACAGTTTGCCACCAATCAAATTTTAGGCGCTTATTCTTGAGGGTTGTGCTAATTATCTTACGCTTAGCAGTTAGTGATTTGAATATTCACTCCTTGTTTATACCATCTATATCTATATATATTTTTATAAAAATCCAAAATCCAAAACATCTTAAAGCGTATAAAACACAAAAATATTTTTCATTTGTTTCTATATATATAAAGATAAAAATACAAAAGATTTGTTGTTTTCTTTGTTTAATAATAACAACATAAAATTACCACATAAACCAAGGCGTTGTACTATCTAGCTGAAGTACGACCATAATAAGTTCCGAACCAAAGATTAAAACTTGCCTTTGTGTCCTTGTGAGTGGTGTACCTTTTCAAAGAAGCCATTCATCTTGTGATTATTGGTTTAAGTTCACTTTGTCGTTTTGCCTCGATATTGTTTTAATTGGATTTGTTGTTATATCTACTTTTCAAAACCATAAAACCCAAAAGATTCTTCTTTCCCCATTTTCATAATTCCTTCCTTAACTACGAGATTTCTTAGAGTTAACTCTCTATATCTTGCGCTCGCTCTTCTAGGTCTGTGAGCCCATTTCGTGAGCTTGTCGGGATTCCAAGAAGGCGTGTGAGTGGGCGTTTCGCTTCATCGGTCGGATCGAGATCCGGATGCTCACACTACTTCCGTTATCATGGCGGAAGAAATTTCTCTCATATTGTAACCTCGAGTCAATTCTATGGTTTTGAAAGGATGATCCTCATGCTCGTATTCGATGGTTTAACAAGATTGCATCTACCATCAAATACAAGAATGTCCTAGAGATCTTTGTCAAGCTTCTTACATTCCCATTTTCCCTTGAGGACAAGCCGGTTGGCTTGAAAAACAACCCCTCAATCGATCGAAACATGGGAAGACTGGTGAAGAAATTTGTGAGCGAATTCTATCCACCTTCTAAAACCACGAGTCTCAAAAGCGAAATCATCAAGTTCACACAAAAGTTTGATGAATCCTTGGGTGAATCGTGGGATCGTTTTAAGAGTTGCTCGTAAATGTCCTCACCACGGTTTCTCGAGTTGATGCAACTCGATACTTTCTATAATGGGTGAGTCAATCGATCAAGATTCTCTCAATTCCTCATTGGAGGAAATTTCTTGAGCAAAGCGTAAAGAAGCTTTAGCGATAATTGAAAACAAGTCTAAAGTCCGCCTTGCCTGAAGCAAACGGTTGTTTCCCAGTCGGTGTTGGTCCTTCTACTTCATCGCCGTGAGTCGATCTAGCACCGATGCTAAAATTGACAAACTCACGGAAGCAATTCAAGCTTTGGTTCTCTCCAACCAAAGAAAGTTTCTTTTCACAAACTTCACCTCCTCTTGAAGTTAAGAAAGTGGAAGTATGTGTTACTTGCGGTGGCCCCATTCTTACTACAAGCTGTATGGCCATCGATGGTAACCCTTTTGAAGCAAAGCGTGGGCGGGATTTCCAATTCGGAGGCAACCAATACCGTGCTCCTATGGACCCGAACCACCGTCTTAACCACTACTGGACCTCCGGTTTCAACCAAAACCAAAACCGTAATCAAAATCGAATAGAAACGAACCAAGGTTTTCAAAACCAAGGTAATTTTAGTCAAAATAACGGTTTTCAAAATCAAAGTCAAAACTTCCAACACCAAGGAAATTTTAATAGAAACGAACGGGAAATTTCAACCAGGGTATTTTCATGGCAATAATCAAGAAATTTTCAAAATCAATGCCTAATCCAAACAATAGAGGCGAATTTTCCTACACAAAATCAAGCCATTGTTCCAAGCTGGACCATCATCGATGAGTTGTTGAAGCAATTCATGAAATCGAAGAGGAAATGAATAGGTTGTTGGTTAGTGATTCGACATTAAGAAGTCTTTAAATGATCGACCCTCGGGCTCGGTACTTTACCTAGCAACACGATCGCTAATCCAAGGGGCGATGCAAAGCGATCATGACGAAGTGGTGCTTCATATGATGGACCCGCTATTCCTACTACCTCTTCTTCTTCTTCTCTCCCGAAGGTAGTGGAAAGTGAACACGAGGCGACAAAGGACCAAGTGCAACCTACTAGCTCACAAAGTACGCACATGTCCATCCTCGAGTTGTCCGAAACCCAAAACCAAACCCGGGAGTTGTTTTGAACCTCCGGTTGAAAACCCCAAATCAAAACTTCTATTCCTTACCCATCATGTTTAAATGAGCAAAAGCTCATGAAAAAGCCGGTCATCAAATGGAAAAAAATTTCAAATTTTCCAAGAACTACATTTGACATAAGCTTTGCGGATGCCATCATCTTGATGCCCAAGTTTGCATCAACTCTCAAACACATGTTAAGCAACAAGGAAAAAGCTGTTCGAAATGGCTAAAACTCCTTTGAGCGAAGCGCTCGTGATTACTGTTATAAAGCTTCGAGAAGCTTGGAGATCTGGAAAATTCCTTCTTCCTTGTGTTTTCGGGAATGATTGAATACTTTGCCCTCGCCGATCGCGTCGTTCGGGGTCAAAGGAACTTCCTTTTCTTGAGCAAGTTTTATAACACCCTAGGCGGTGAACCTAATCGTTGTAGTGTAGTAATTAGGGTAAGCCACGGGTATTGATATCGTTCTCTGGGGAATAGGAATGCTAGTAGGGAGTTACTACGCTAAGGTTAAGGTTGAGGAAGATTATTTTTATCTTTTTATATTTTATGAAAATGGAAAGGTACGAATCTCGGGTATTGGATTTGGGGGTTGGTATTTCTACCGATTACTCTACTATTATCTAATTATCTAAACTAAGGTTGTGGGAGTCTATGTCTAATTAATGTGTGCTCGTATGATAGTTTAAAGATGTGTTTACTTAGTTTGTATTACTCCTTAATTATCTCTATTGATGGTTGAGTGTCACGTCTTATTCCTAGTTGCGTTGTGTGTCTAAAGTTGTAGGGTATCGTTTCTCCTAACTCTTTGAACTTACCAAAGGGTCTTGTCTACAAACCCACTAGAGATTATAAACTCCTACTCTAAGGCGCTCTTTGGATGGTTTAGCCTACAATTACTCGGTAATTATACTCTAAGGTTCACAAAGATGAATCAAGCATTAAGTACACAACGAATGACCTATCGCATTACTAGATCATTAATCAACTAAGATAAGAAACAACCAATCAATATTCAATAATTAAGTTTCATACTTCTAAGCAAACACACAAATAAATTAGCGGACATGGAGAACATGCAAGCATACACACAAATAATCAAAGACATAATTGAATTAATGAAGTAAAGACTTATCTTGATGTAAGATAGGGTTTAAAACCCTAAAATCTTGTACAAGACACCTTAGGTTCGGTTTTAGGTTTTACTCCAAAGACTCTCCACACAAAGGCGAAAAATTCGGATTCTATATATAAGATTACAATTTGACGGCGTCACCTTATGTTTAGTGGCCCGTCGTGTCGCCACTCATTAGGGTTTCGTCTTGGCACGTTAACCTTGCGGCGTCACCTTATGTCCGTGGCCGTCCTCTTGACCGGCGTCGTCGGATTGCATCTAGGCCGTGCGAGTAGCGACGGCCTACTCTTTCACAACTAGGCGTCGTCTCTTGAAAATCTGAGTTTTGGGTTACGGATCGTCACAATAATTTTGGGACGGCGTCGCCATAACTTTTGGCGCCGTCGCCTTCTACTTTCGACAGCTGTGAGTGTCTCGATTTTGACTTTGGCCATTTTCTTCATATATTCGCGCCTTTTCGTCCAAATAAGTGCCATTCCGACATTTTGCCTTCACGAGACCTAAAAGTGAAAAGAGCGATATTAAGCAATAACGGATACAAAAGTGATCAAATAAGGACTTAAGCGACCCTCAAAATGGTACCTTTTAAAACCTTATCAAATATCCCTACACTTGTTATTTGCTTGTCCTCAAGCAAATGTGCTTTTAACCAATTAATTTATAAGTTAGGGGTCATGAAGCATTAATTCAAAGCGGTCCACAACACATATAAGCCCATAAAAGTCATAACAAGCACGGAAGTACATACTAGCACCTCACATGGGGTGTTTGGATACTCGCATCTCTCTCGGGTGTATATATGAAATATAACAATATAGGAAATGGAAGATAAACACTCATTAACGGTCCTAGTACATAGATTACCATAGGCTTGAGAATAGATCAAACCTCCATCGCTTTGGCGTAAGCACCTAGGAAAGACTATCAAAGAGGTCTTTAAAGGGTTGTAACGTTAGGCTTACGGTAGGAAATAAGGGTTTGGTGGGATAGGCTATTTAGTGGTGGTAAGTCAAAAATCTCTATGTTAAATGCATATGAAGAATGGCGTTGCTAAGCCAAGACTCGACACTCTAAACTCTAGATAAGCGAAATAAACAAACATAAATTTAAAGGATAGATGTAGGATGGTAGCCGTATGTTTTTTTTTTTTTTTTTTTTATTTTTTTTTTTTTTTTTTTTTTTTTTTTTCATACACTTTTACTCTACCATCCTCTATGATAACATCAAAATACTAGGGATTTATAGGCATATCCTACACTTGAGTTTTATTACTCTAACACTAATTTGACCCGAATTGAAAAGATCAAAACACTTGGGGTACATTATTACGCAAACAAAGGGAATTTGAATTTAACGTTCCCTTCCGTCATTTCATAAACTTTAACTTTTCCATGAATCCCAATCATCCCAAAGCGTATACAAAGGATATGACTCGACTTAGCAACTTATGCAAGCAACTAGATAATTGAACTAAGGGTTTAGGGTGATAACAAACATTTGCACTAAAAGTGAGTGCATAAGGGTGAGCTAAGGCGATTTGGGTGTATATTTGGGGTGGGGTGTAAACAATGCTCTTCATTGATATTCGGAAAAACCGAAATATCACGAGAACCATGAAAAGGATAGGCTACGAGGGGTTAACTAGGGGTATCGTGTACTAAAAATGAGTACAACGCAAAGGGTGTGGGGAATTACTCAGCGAAGTGGAAGAAGTAATTATATTACGGTATCAAACAAGGGTTATCCTAATGCCTCTTATCATTTAGTTATTCCTAACTACACAAGTGTAGCCTCACTTGCGATCTCGGAATGCATCACAAAACAAGTTCTAGAATCTAATATACTACGGTTCACACTCTAAGCATTAAAGATGAATGCTTTAATTCCTACTAATCTAAGGCGATCCTCGCATTTTGGGTGGAATTTGGGTGGTAAGGGTTTTGTGCTAGTCATGCAACTTCCTATCCGTGAGGCAGCTTTTGTTAAGACTAATGGCCCCTCCTATATGTCATGAAAAATTTTAAATTTGGTGCCAAAATTACCTAACCGACATTTTCTCATGGTTTATTACACAAATACAATTGGACAAAGCAAATAATCAAGGATAAGCATAGTTTCAAAGTTCCGTTTATTTTCCTCCTACACTTAAAGCTGAACATTGTCCCCAATGTTCCCGAAATATCAAAGTTATGATAAAGAAGGTAATTAAAAGCGAAAAACTAATACTCACGATTAGCTCGGTAGGATCCGTGTAAAGTGGTGGTTAAACTCTTTTCAAGAAGAATTATTGCGTGAAAAGCTCCTTCCAATCTTATGTAACTTCTTCTTGACAAACTAAACTGCACACTTGAAGAAAACAAAGCGAAACCTTGGCGTAAAATCGGCGGTAATAATATATATAAGACTCGATTTAAACTAGGATATAATGCTTGTGGAATGGATGTTTCTGAATTTCTAAGAAAATTAAGACACGGAAAATTCCAAAAATTTATAAGTAGCTCGAAAGCGAGAAAAAGTAATCGATGTTTTACTCCTTCACGGCCGTCGGTTGCAATCTGACGCCGTCGGTTATCTGACAAAAAGCGGTGCGATTTTACGGAAAAATTACGGAAAATTTACATCTTTAGAATCTGGAAAAATTTACGCAAAACATCCATTATGACTCGATACAAGCATTTGACTCGAACAAACAAACATAAATATCTTTTAGTTAATT
The DNA here is from genome assembly GCA_022545495.1 of Chrysanthemum lavandulifolium. Classification (NCBI taxonomy): domain Eukaryota; kingdom Viridiplantae; phylum Streptophyta; class Magnoliopsida; order Asterales; family Asteraceae; genus Chrysanthemum; species Chrysanthemum lavandulifolium. The sequence continues at coordinate 163,027,027 of CM040241.1, forward strand.
GTTATTCTCATGTTTACGTTTCTTTTGAAAGCGTGTGTAATCCTCCTACACTTATCCCTTATGTAAAATACCTTTATATGCAATTAAGGCGAGGTTAAAAACAAAATAAAGCATTTTACAAATTTAAACATGAGGATAAACAATTAATAAAAGATATATGACACTAACAAGCAAACAATTAAGCATGGGTTGCCTCCCGAGCGCTTTTCTTTATTTAAGAGTCTTGTAGCTAGACTCGTGAGTGGGTGCTCTCGTTTCCTCACCACCGCCCTCTTGGTGGCCTCTAATGGGGATTCCATGTTGTAGAAGTGCCTAAAATGCGCTTCTCTAAGAGTTCATCCTCTCCCCAATCGGTCTGTATTCGGTCCTAGGCTCAAGCAATCCTTGTAGAATCCGAAAATCTTAGCCATAACATAATCAACACCTTTCTCCCTATCCTCATCATTCCTATAATAGACCGATAGTTTAAGTTCCTTTTCATCATTAGAGTGATGAAAACTTCTCAATCTTAAGCGGCATTTGGTAAGCTATGTCATCGGTCTTATTCTTGAATCGCACTACTCTAATGAGGGTCATAGGTCATCCGGTGCTTTCTATGAAAGGTTTTCCTAGAATAACATGGGACAAGCTAGGGTCTATGGCGTGCTAATATCATCCACAATTATGAAGTCCGTAGGAAGCGTGAAACTACCTACATAAGCGGGCAATCCCTTAACTCTACCAAGAAAATTGCAACTAACATTAGGATCATTGGGGTCTTGCCTAGTTGGAATAGGCTTCTTCAATATCCAATTGTAGTAGGTGCTAGTCATTATGTTGATTGGGGACTTGCGATCAATGTAGCTTTTGCCACAAAAGGTGTCCTATGACACATGGTATGTTAAGATTCAAGGGTTCCCAAACTTAATTCGAGGACTTTTCTAACATACATGTGGCGGAGGTCACGCACTAAGTGAGGTGGCGAGATAGTTCTTCTTCCGTAGGAAATTTGTTGAAATAGTCAATGTCTACTTCATCTACTTCCTCGGGTATTTCCTCATCCACAAGTGTATAGTCCTCTTCGTCATTTGTTTCATCGGGTTCAACTAAAGGCGATGGTATTGTGAATTGGACATACTTTAGCTTGCTTGGATCCTTAATCTCTATGCACGAAGGCTCGGGAGTTGAGATAGCACTAACCTTCTTATCACTAGCTATGGCTTTCAAAGGTTGTCTATTTTCCTATCCATCTCGGCTTGTTGATTATTAAAGCGGTCCGAGAGCTTAGCCATTGGGTTTCTTGGGATGCAACTAGGTTTTGCAACATCCCTTGATGTTTTGTTGGTTAGGACCGTTAGGTGGGGGCCATGAGAAATCATTAGAAGTGAATTCTTTGGTTTGTCCCCAATAAAAGTCGGGCTTGTTTTCCATGCTTCACGGGTTTCATTGAAATTCCTAGGTCCGGGTGTTGTAGGAATCTTCCTCCCGCTCCATTGTCTGCGAGGATGCGTAGTCAGCGAGCGTGTTCGGGGATCGGTGCTAGTCTTGCGTGTTATGAGGATCACAAAGCGGCTCGCACGAGGAAGAAGCTTTGTTCACATGGTGTGAAGATTTAGGATTTTCGTAGGAACTCATGAGGAATTTAACTTGATCTTCAAGTTCGATCATCTACGATCGGGAGGAGGCAAGGAGATTGCCTTGGCGGTTTGGGCAGCTCACGGGGTCATCCCAACTTTCGTTGTCATAGAGGCGAGGTCCTCTATTATTTCCCATGATTCTTCTGCGGTGAGATCACTAAGTTTTCCACCGGCCGCTTGGTCAATGGATCGCTTAGTGGGAAAGTTGACATGATCATAAAGATTTGGACTTGGAGCCAAAGATCAATGCCGTGATGAGGACTTTATGAAGTAAGTCCTTGAATCGGGTCCATGCTTCGTAGAGATTCACCTTGGCGTTGTTGGAACATCAAGATGTCATTCCTAAGCTTAGTGGTTCTCCCGGTGGGAAAAATTGAGCAAGGCGAAGTAAGATCATCGACTTGAGATGGGCCGTGGGAAGTCGCTCAAGCCAATTACTAGCTTGGTCCCGTAGAGAGAATTGGAAGAGGCGGTAGCGTGGTCTCCCAGTAGTAGCATCAAGGTCGATGGAATCGGCGATTTTGAGAAATCCCTCGGATCTTGATTTGGATCTTGAGCGAAGTCCATGGAATCACATCCGTTTTGCACCAACCGGATGGTGTCGGATCGCGGGCCGTAGTTTGGGCTTGGTCGGGAAGCTCAATGGTGTTCCTATAGCCTAGGTGGCTTGGTCTGAGTATTCACCAAAGTGCGGGCTCTTGGCGGGTCATTTGGTGGTGGGTTGATGAATGGTAGTGGGTTATCACCTTCCATGATGAAAAGTGATGGGGTTACGAACAAAGGTCACGAAGAAGGGGATAGACTAGAGAAATCTAAAAATGAGAAAAAGTTTACTTGATAGGAATCAAGCAAAGAAACCTAAGCGAGGTGGACTACTAACTAGCTATTCTATTCCCCGCGGCGCCAAAAACTTGATAACGCTACTACGCGTCGTTCGGGGTCAAAGGAACTTCCTTTTCTTGAGCAAGTTTTATAACACCTAGGCGATGAACCTAATCGTTGTAGTGTAGTAATTAGGGTAAGCCACGGGTATTGATATCGTTCTCTAGGGAATAGGAATGCTAGTAGGGAGTTACTACGCTAAGGTTAAGGTTGAGGAAGATTATTTTTATCTTTTATATTTTATGAAAATGGAAAGGTACGAATCTCGGGTATTGGATTTGGGGGTTGGTATTTCTACCGATTACTCTACTATTATCTAATTATCTAAACTAAGGTTGTGGGAGTCTATGTCTAATTAATGTGTGCTCGTATGATAGTTTAAAGATGTGTTTACTTAGTTTGTATTACTCCTTAATTATCTCTATTGATGGTTGAGTGTCACGTCTTATTCCTAGTTGCGTTGTGTGTCTAAAGTTGTAGGGTATCGTTTCTCCTAACTCTTGAACTTACCAAAGGGTCTTGTCTACAAACCCACTAGAGATTATAAACTCCTACTCTAAGGCGCTCTTTGGATGGTTTAGCCTACAATTACTCGGTAATTATACTCTAAGGTTCACAAAGATGAATCAAGCATTAAGTACACAACGAATGACCTATCGCATTACTAGATCATTAATCAACTAAGATAAGAAACAACCAATCAATATTCAATAATTAAGTTTCATACTTCTAAGCAAACACACAAATAAATTAGCGGGACATGGAGAACATGCAAGCATACACACAAATAATCAAAGACATAATTGAATTAATGAAGTAAAGACTTATCTTGATGTAAGATAGGGTTTAAAACCTAAAATCTTGTACAAGACACCTTAGGTTCGGTTTTAGGTTTTACTCCAAAGACTCTCCACACAAAGGCGAAAAATTCGGATTCTATATATAAGATTACAATTGCGACGGCGTCACCTTATGTTTAGTGGCCGTCGTGTCGCCACTCATTAGGGTTTCGTCTTGGCCACGTTAACCTTGCGCGGCGTCACCTTATGTCCGTGGCCGTCCTCTTGACCGGCGTCGTCTGGATTGCATCTAGGCCGTGCGAGTAGCGACGACCTACTCTTTCACAACTAGGCGTCGTCTCTTGAAAATCTGAGTTTTGGGTTACGGATCGTCACAATAATTTTGGGACGGCGTCATAACACTTTTGACGCGTCGCCTTCTACTTTCGACAGCTGTGAGTGTCTCGATTTTGACTTTGGCCATTTTCTTCATATATTCGCGCCTTTTCGTCCAAATAAGTGCCATTCCGACATTTTGCCTTCACGAGACCTAAAAGTGAAAAGGAGCGATATTAAGCAATAACGGATACAAAAGTGATCAAATAAGGACTTAAGCGACCCTCAAAATGGTACCTTTTAAAACCTTATCAATGGATGACTTCTCGGTCATTGGGGACTCATTTCAAACATGTCTCTCCCATTTAGATAAAATGCTAAAGCGGTGTGAAGACACCAATCTTTGTCTAAATTGGGAGAAAAGCCACTTTATGGTCAAAGAAGGCATAGTCCTTGGCCATAAGATTTCCAAAAGCAGGATTGAGGTCGATAGAGCAAAAGTCGATGTTATTGCTAAATTGCCTCATCCTACTACCGTCAAAGATATTAGGAGTTTTCTAGGTCATGCGGGTTTATCATGATTCATACAAGATTTTCTAAAATCGCTCGGCCTATGACCCATCTTCTTGAAAAGATGCTCCTTTTATCTTCTCACTGAGTGCATCGAAGCTTTTGAAACATTAAAGAAAAGTTTACGGAAGCACCCATTCTAGTTGCCCCAAGTAGGATTTACCCTTTGAACTCATATGCGATGCAAGTGATTTTGCTATCGGTGCGGTCTTGGGCAACGTAAAACCAAGCATTTTGACCTATCCACTCTGCGAGTAAGACTATGGTGAAGCTCAAACCCATTACACCACTACGGAAAAGAATTATTAGCTGCGGTATATGCGTTTGAGAAGTTTCGGCCATACCTAATCTTGACCAAATCGTGGTGTATACGGATCACTCGGCTCTCAAATATCTCTTTGCAAAACAAGATGCAAAACCGAGATTGCTCCGTTGGGTTCTCCTCCGCAAGAATTTGATATCATTATCGTGATAAAAGGAGCTAAGAACACAGGCTGCGATCATCATCCGTCTAGAAAACCCTCACCGGGATGTGTTCGAGAAAAGGAAATAAGCGAAACATTTCATCTCGAAACACTCAATGTGGTTTCTTTTCGCGGAGACTCTTCTACCCCATGGTTTCTTGACTTTGCAAATTACCATGCGGGTAACTTTGTAGTGAAAGGATGTCGTCCCAACGGAAAAACAAATTCTTTAAGGATGTAAAACATTACTTACGGGACGACCCTACTTATTCAAAATTTGCGGATCAAGTCATCGAGGCGATGTGTGTATGGTCGGAAGCCAATGACATTCTCAAGGCTTGCCATTACGGACCTCTTGGGGACATCATAGCCCCAACTACTGCCAAGAAGGTGTTAGATTCCGGTTTTTATTGCGATTTACAAGGATGCCCGAATTTGTCAAAACTGTGGCGCTTGTCAGCGTCGGAAATATCTCACAAAGAAATGAAATGCCATAAGCGCCATTCAAGTGTGTGAGATTTTTGACATCTGGGGCATTGATTTTATGGGGCCATTTCCATCATCTCGAGAAATAAATACATACTCGTGGCGTTGACTATTTGTCAAAATGGGTTGAAGCGAAGCTTTACCTACCAACGATGCCGAGTTGTTGTGAAATTCTTAAAATCTCTTTTGCTAGGTTTGGAACTCCACGAGCTATAATCGGTGATCGTAGTGCGCATTTCTGCAATGACCGGTTTGATAAAGTCATGCAAAAGTATGGTGTAACTCACCGTCTCTCTCTGCGTACCACCCCTAAACAAGTGGGTAAGTGGAAGTTTCTAACAGAGGGATTAAAAATTACGGAGAGGACCGTGGCGAAAACCGTGCCTCTTGGTGGGATAAGCTAGATGGCCGCTCTGGGCCTTCCGTGACTTATAAAACACCCATGGGTGTACTCCATACAAGCTAGTGTGCGGAAGGCGTGTCATCTGCCGATTGAGCTTGAGCACAAGGCATCTTGGGCCTTGAAACATGCCAACCGATATTCGAGACGGTGGTGATCACGGAAAGTTCAAATGAATGAATTAAATGAACTCCGTGATCAAGCATCGAGAACTCTTTGATCTACAAAGAAAAGACAAAGAAGATTCATGACTCAAAATCAAAACCGTGTTTTCAGCGTCGGTGATCGAGTCCTTCTTTTCAACTCAAGATTGAAGATTTTCTCGGAAAACTAAAATCCATTAGTGCGGACCATTCACCATCACTAAAGTATTTCCATATGGAACCATTGAGTTATCTCAACCCGATGGTCCAAATTTTAAAGTGAATGGTCATCGATTGAAGCACTATTTTGGAGAGGACATTCCTCTGTGGTTGTCCGGATCTACAAACTTTCCCATGAACCAATGAATGCGGGGATCGAGTCAAGCTAGCGACTTGGGAATCAAAAACAATAGCACACCATATGGGTTTCACCCATATTTCGACTTCTTTCTACTTTCTACCACCTAGTGTGGGAGTTGCCCATTGTTGTATATAAAGATTCAAAAAAAAAAAAAATCAAATAATGGCGTAGTATTTCTCTTTCGTTCTCGGTTTGGCATAAACGCGGTACTTTGAATATTGAGGGCAATATTCATTTCTAGTGTGGGGGAATTCTCACGAATTTTATCATGTAATTATACCACCCAATTCCCCATTTTGGCCAAAAAAAAAAATTTGGAGTAAGTGTTTTGCACTTACTCGACTTCTGATTATCGATCCGCCATGTCTAATAAACAAAGGATTGGCTAATCCGAGACAAGCGGCTCTTGGTAAAGATATCTCAAATCCGTTGTGACTTGCAATTTGCCCAAAATTGTATGGTGTTATTCACCATATCTTTAATTAGTGAAGAGTTGGCTAGCCCGCAGTTTATGGCTTGTGGTAAAGGCGGTTGGAAAACCATAATTGGTAATCAGCTCACCAAAGATATTTTATCTAAGAGTTGGCTAGTCCGAGCAAGCGGCTACGGTAAAGACAAATCAAAACCGTTGAAAAGTGGTGGTTTGCTCAAAATCATTTGGTTATCGATGTACCAAGGTTCTTACTTGAGCTGAAACATTTGGCTACTCGAGTAATGGCTTTTGGTAAAGAGATTCAAATCCATTAAGTTTTCTCAAAATATTGCTAGGGACTAGCAATAGTTTAGTGTGGAGGATTGATGAGTGTGTAAATAATCATCATTTTGGTCAAATCTGAGCTGCAAAACATTTAAAAGCAGCTCGAAATGCATCAAAATCTTGAAAATATCCCAAAGTGATGAGTGTCTAAATACTCATCATTTTGTACCAATTAAGCGCAAAAACATCGAAAACACTCGAAATGCATCAAAATGATAAAAATATCACAAATAAGTGTTTTATGTGTTTTAAATGCAAAAATATCAAAATCGGTGAAAAGCGTATCAAGTTTGCATAATTGGCGGTTTAGTCCCCAGTTTCAAAAGTTGTCAAAAGCAGTCCTGGTAAAACAAAATAAAGAAAAATGTTATTCAAGGTCACTGAAATATTCTAAGTTGTCAAAAATGGTCCTTGAATAAATCTTTTGTCAAATGGCGACAAAAGGTCCTCGAGTTTTGAAATTGTCACAAATAGTCCTTGGAAAATTGAAAATGTCAAAACGGTCCTTGTACTATTAAAACTTGTCGGTTTGGTCCTTGTGTGAACTTTGATAAATTGGCGAAATGGTCCTTCAAGATTGGAAATTACAAAATTAGTCCTTGTCATTTATTAAACCTAGCCTTGTCAAAAGCCATTTTGGACCCTGCCACTTACACATTGTGACCCCTGTCATTTCCTTTGACCTCCCATTTTGGACCCCTGGTCAAACCAAAGTCAAACAATACCCTTTCCTCCACTGTCCATCTGTTTATCCTCCCGCTTTGTCCCAGCAGGTTGCAACACAACTCTCCTCTCCATCACTCCTTCTCCTTTCCTCACCCCTCATCATCACAACCCACCACAATAAATGCCACCCCCTAGTTGCTAGTTCGAGCCTACAAGTCAAAACTACTTTTCCATAAAAATGCGTGGGCGGCCTACTATTACTCAAAACTCATCCATTGGCCGAGCTTAGAGGTGGGATTTGCTCGAGAAGGACACGTGGAAGCTATTTGGTGTATAAAGAGGAAGAAGAAGCAAGAGAAGAAAGTAGTAGTTAGTTTTTAAATTTCATGTATGTCGTATTTTAATTTCAATGTCTTTAATTAAGCTTTAAAATTGTAATCTTTGGTTTCATTGTATCAAACTTAAGTTATTTAAGTGTATGTAATCTATTTTCAAGTATCAATTCAAAGTTTTATTCACATTTCATATTTTATAGTTCTTGTTGCAAATTTCCATTTCAAAATCTCATACCCAAGCTTCAATAAGCTTATTTATCATTCAAACAAGCTTATCTAAGCTTATTATAGCTTGAGATAAGCTTGGAACACGATTTCAAGCAACTTTGGTAAAAGTCAACATAAGTCATGAAGAAGCAAAATTGGTTCAAAGCAGGCTTGGAAATGGATATGGGGTGTTGCGAGAGATGGATTTGGGTTGGATTTGACTTAGAATGGTAGTGTATGGTTTGGTATAAGCTACACAAATAATTTGGACACTTGTGAGTTTGTATCTCATTTTCATTTTTTTCGGTTTGCATTTGTGCTTGTATTTGTATTTGTGGTCATTAAATCTTTTAAACTGTTTAACTAGTTGTAATTAGGGTACTAAAATCGGTTTAAATCATTAGTATTAGCTAAATCGATGATTAGCTTAGTTTAAATTTCAAATCGGTTTCTAAAGTGGTGTTTGGATCGAGTGGTTTAGTTTGAGCTTAAAGCTCTTGTTTGGTGTTGATACATGTTGGTTCGGTCTCATTTAGTCTCATTTGAACTCATATTGTCATAAAATTGCATCTTAAAACCTCAAAGTCAAAATCTTGTTTGAATCTGTCTTAATCTCTTATCTGTTGTGATTTTGTGAAATCAAAAGCTTGTTTTGTGTTTAGAAATCATAGCATAGCTTAATTAGTTTCATTTCACCATATAACATCATATCGGTCCACAAATCAAGATTAAAGTTCACAAAAGTCAAACTTTCAAAGCTGTTTCAAAAGTCGAAACTTGAAAAATCCGGTTTTCACCCAAATAGAGGTGATTTTCATTGATTCATTCTTGGGCCAAATCAAGTGAAACTTTGGGTTTTAAAACTTCAAGTTGGTCTAGTTTCTTATTAAGATTTTGTTGAATTTTAGAAATTTTCTTAAGCTCTCAAATAGCTTGTCAAAAGGCTTATTTGCCTGTTCATAAAACTCGATTAATCTTGAGTTTTCTCGATTTTGTGCGAGCTTGTCAAAAGCTCATAAGAGCTTGTCTTGGTCTCATTTTTGGTTTACAAGTAGCTAGCCAGGTCTAGTTTAAGTTCCAATTTTGGTTTTGAATTTCCGACTTATTTGAGTGCTTATTTTCTAGCTTAAAGTAGCACCTCAAATCTGTTTTTGGCTTAAGTGCTCAAATAATCAAATCATAGCAGTTTGCAATTTAGAGGTTAAGGATAGTTGTAATTTGTTGTTTTAGAGTAGTTATAGCTTATTATAGCTTACGTGTGAGTTTGGTGCTCGGTTTGGTACCTTTGGCTTATTCAAAGTGCTTATTACATAAGCACTTACAATTCTGATTTCATTTTCCTTCACACAAGCCCATGTTTTCTATTTTCTTAGATTCAACATATTAAATTAGACTTTTCTGAATTTTCATATTTTTCTATAACAGTTTGCTATTTTCTTAATTTAAAAGCAGTTTTAGGTCATTTTAATTAGCTTTTAATACAATTAAATCGAGAAAAAGTTCAAAAAATAATTTTCATTTTCTTAGGTTAAGATAAATATAAAAAGTAAAAATTTATTTTCAGATTTTCATAGTTTAATTTGTAATTTTAGTAATTTAATTAGTTTTAAATAGTTTAAAATTCATAAAAATAGAAAATAATCGGAAAAATATAAAAATAGTTTTGAAAATTCTCTTTTGTTATTTTAGATTTTCCAAGTCATAATTTTATTTTTCTAGCTTTATTTCATATTTTCTTGTATTTTAGGTTATTATTAAATAGTTAAAAATAGTTTTTAATTAATAATAATTAATTAAATAGTTATAAAAATAATTTTCTTTTCTTAAAATTTTCTTTTATCATTAGGTTTGTAAAATATCATTTCATATTTTTAGGATTAATATTGCTTGAGTTTCACATTTTCTTGTGTCGTCGCGTAGTTTTTAATTTAAGTTTTATAAAGAAAAATCAAAAACATCATTTTAAAAATAGTGATAGCGTTTATTTAATATAGTTTATCTTTTAATTTTCTTTAATTTGCATTTAAGCCCTGTAATTTACAAAACTTTTCTTTAGGTATAAATAACTCAAAATCCTTCTTGATCACTATCCTTAGTGATTATTCGACATCGATTGTGTTAAACACCATTCATCCTCCGTGGGACTTAACGACCGGGAATCCACTATATTCTCTCGATCTAAATTGCATTTGGTGTTTGAGCTGTTTTAAGTTCCTTACGGTTGGTCATTCACAAGTGGCTAGCTTGCGTGAGAAAACTTGCGGTTTTGCACCAATCAAATTTTAGCGCGCATTGCCGGGGAGGCTGTAAGCGTGTTCTAAACATTTTCGGACCCGTACTTGCACATATACCACCGTTTGTAAGCAGTTTTTTGTAAAGTTATAACAAAATCAAAAGTTCATTAACACTTTTCCTAAAGTGTTAAAACACCAAACAAAATATAAAACAACAAAACAATCGTAACGTTTTCTAGCTTGTGTTTCTTTTAAGGTGATTCTTAAAGAAATACGATTTGGTTAAGCGAGGCGATACCAAAAATATTGTCCAAAAGTTTTTAAACCATCGGCACAAATCTATACCTCGTCTTTTCGGTGGTACTTAATATATACATAAAATCAACCACCGCAAATCAAGGCGGTACACCTACTAGCGGGGTGTGACCATAATAAGTTCGAACAACGATTTAAAACTTGCCTTTGTGTCCTTGTGATTTGGTGTACCTTTTCAAAAAGCCATTTCATTTGTGATTATTGGTTAAGTTCACTTGTCGTTTTGCCTCGCATTTGTTTTGGCGATTTTTATACTTAGTGCATGCGCTCGTTCTTCAGTTCTACAAGTCCCTTGTCGAGCTTGCAAATATTCCTCGTGAGCGTGAGGGCGTTACGCTCCTTCACCGTGGTGAGGCGTCTACCACCACCACCACTGCCGTAATGGCGGAAGACAAGCCGATGAATGAGCTTCTCCAAGCACCCATCGAGGGTTACGGAGATGCTATTGTTGTCCCGACCATCGTGGGCGATACTTTTGAGCTCAAAACCGGGTTACTTAATCGGTAACCCAAAGCCAATTCTATGGTTTTGGCGGGATGATCCTCATGCACACATTCGATGGTTTAACAAGATTGCATCTACCATCAAATACAAGAATGTCCCATGAAGCAATTAAGCTTCTTACATTCCCATTTTCTCTAGAGGACAAGCCGGAATTGGCTTGAGAAACAACCCCTCGTTCCATTGAGACATGGGAAGATCTAGTCACAAAGTTTGTTAGCAATTCTATCCTCCATCCCGAACTACAAGTCTTAAGAATGAGATAATGAAATTCTCTCAAAGATTTGATGAATCATTCGGGAGGCATGGGATCGTTACAAAGAATTGCTCGTAAGTGTCCGCATCATGGTTTTACCGAGTTAATGCAAATGGATACTTTCTACAATGGTGCGAACCGGACTAATCAAGACTCTCTAAATGCCTCGCGGAGGTAATTTCTTGAGCAAGACCACAAAAGAAGCCTTGCAAATCATTGAAAACAAGTCCCGGTCCGTCCTTTCCGCACAAAGACATATCGGACTCGGTCTAATCTTGGACCTTCTACTTCATCTCCGTGAGTACATCTAGCACCGATGCTAAGATTGACAAACTCACGGATATTATTCGAGCTTTGGTTCTTGCTAACCAAAAGAAAGTCACTTTCACACAGACACCATCATATGGTGAAGTGAAGAAAGTTGAAGTTTGTGTTACTTGTGGTGGTCCTCATGCATACTACAATTGTCTTGCCACCGATGGTAGTCCTTTTGAAGCCAATGCTATAGCGGTACTTCAAATCAAGGAGGTAATCAATACCGTCCTCAAAATGAACCAAACTACCGAGCTAATACTTATCGAGGCACCACCGGTTTAACGAGAATCTAACGGAATCGAACCAACCTAGAATGAACCAAGGTTATCAAAACCAAGGTAATTTCTATCCGGACCAAATCAAGGTTTCCAACATCAAGGAAATCTTAATCAAAACACTTTCAATCGGGGAATCAATTTAGGAAATATGAATCCTAATCAAGGAATTCGGCTATAATCGGAACATACGACCTCAATTATCCCTCCACCTCCTCTGTATCAACATCGATGAGCTTTTAAAGCAATTCATGAAGTCTCAAGAGGAGACAAAGCAGGTTGTTGGTCGGTCGGATCATTGAATTAAAGAAGTCTTTAAATGATCGACCCTCGGGCTCGGTACTTTACCTAGCAACACGATCGCTAATCCAGAGGCGATGCAAAGCGATCACAACAGTGGTACTTCATATGATGGACCCGCTATTCCTACTACCTCTTCTTCTTCTCTCCGAAGGTAGTGGAAAGTGAACACGAGGCGACAAAGGACAAGGAACTTCCTACTAATAGCGGAGGTACCGGCAATGTCCATCCTCGGGTTGTCCGAAACCCAAATCCAATCCGGAGTTGTTTTGAACCTCCTGTAGCTCCCATTGAAAATACCAAATCCAAATCTTCTATTCCTTACCCATCACGTTTGAATGAGCAAAAGCTCATGAAAAAGCCGGTCATCAAATGGACAAATTTTTCAAATTTTCCAAGAATTACATTTGACATAAGCTGCGGATGCTATCATGTTGATGCCCAAGTTTGCATCAACTCTCAAACACATGTTAAGCAACAAGGAAAATTTGTTTGAAATGGCTAAAACTCCTCGAGCGAGAAGCGCTCTGCGGTTATCTTGAAAAAGCTTCGAAAAGCTTGGAGATCTGGAAAGTTCCTCTTACCTTGTGTATTTCGGGAATGGTTGAATGCTTTGCCTTAGCCGATCTTGGTGCAAGCATAAACACGATGCCTCATTCGGTATGGAAGAAACTTTCTCTTAGGACCTTACTCCTACATGCATGACTCTCGAGCTTGCGGATCGTACAATATCCGTCCTCTTGGAATTGCAGGGGCGTATTTGTGAAAGTAGGAAAGTTCCATTTTCCGGTGACTTTGTAGTTGTTGATTTCGATCTTGATCCACGGGTTCCTCTCATTGTTGGAAGAGGATTCACGAGCGGGCGTGCTCTCATTGATGTATTTGAGCAAGAAATCACATTACGTGTTGGTAATGAAGCATCACCTTTAACCTTGATCAAACTTGAGGTACTCCGCAAACTATGATTACGAGTCGGTTAACGAATAGATATCATTGATGTTGCTACGAAGAGTACTCTCGAAGTTCTTGGTTATTCTCATAATTACGTGAGTGGGGATCCCACCACATCTTCTCAACCTATCATAGCCAATTCTACTCCTTCTCTCGCTCCGTTTGAGGCGACTTCATCTTGGAAGAGATTGAAGCATACTTGGCTAGTGATTACATTCCATGGGAAATTGATCACGCTCAATTGACATCGAGGGGACATACTTCTCATTGAGAAATTGCTTAAAGATGATCACTCATCAACCCCTCACACTAGTGATGCAATTCGGAAGAGATTAATCACCATGAGATTAATTCGGAGGAGATATTCTTATTCTTGAGAAGTTGTTAAATCGGGACACTTCTCCTCCACTCCCTCCGTCGAGCTTCATAACAAGGAAGTCAAGTCGGTTGAGAAAAGCGAAGAATTTCTGAAGTCGAACTTAAGGACTTACCACCTCATCTTGAGTATGCATTTCTTGAAGGTGATGATAAATTACCGTCATTATTGCTCGAGATTTGAGTAAAGATGAAAAATTGCTCTCATAAAGATCTTGAAGTCACACAAGCAAGCAATTGCTTGGAAACTCTCCGACATTAAGGGTATCAACCACGAATTTTGTACTCACAAAATCTTGATGGAGGATGACTTCAACCAAGATTCAACATCGAGAGAAGGGTGAATCAAAAATCCATGATGTTATCAAGCAGGAGGTTATCAAACTTCTTGATGCGGGATTGATTTACCCAATCTCGAGATAGTCCTTGGGTTAGCCCAATTCATTGTGTTCCAAAAAGGGTGGCATAGCTGTTGTCACAAATGAAGAAAGCGAGTTAATTCCAACTCGATTGGTTACGGGATGGCGTGTGTATTGACTATCGTAAGTTGAATAGCGCCACCGTAAAGACCATTTTCCTCTACCCTTCATGGACCAAATGCTTGAGAGATTAGCGGGGAATGAGTACTATTGTTTCCTTGATGGTTTCTCGGGTTACTTCAGATCCCCATTGATCCACGGGATCAAGAAGACCACATTCACTGCCCATACGGAACTTTTGCCTACAAGCGTATGCCTTTTGGCTTATGTAATGCTCTGGCGCGTTCAACGATGTATGATGGCCATATTCCACGACATGATCGGAAACAATGGAGGTGTTTATGGATGACTTCTCGGTCATTGGGGACTCATTTCAAACATGTCTCTCCCATTTAGATAAAATGCTAAAGCGGTGTGAAGACACCAATCTTTGTCTAAATTGGGAGAAGAGCCACTTTATGGTCAAAGAAGGCATAGTCCTTGGCCATAAGATTTCAAAAAGCAGGATTGAGGTAGATAGAGCAAAAGTTGATGTTATTGCTAAAGCGCCTCATCCTACTACCGTCAAAGGTATTAGGAGTTTTCTAGGTCATGCGGGTTTTATCGTAGATTCATACAAGATTTTTCTAAAATCGCTCGGCCTATGACCCATCTTCTTGAAAAGATGCTCCTTTTATCTTCTCACTGAGTGCATCGAAGCTTTTGAAACATTAAAGAAAAGCTTACGGAAGCACCCATTCTAGTTGCCCCGTGGGATTTACCCTTTGAGCTCATGTGCGATGCAAGTGATTTTGCTATCGGTGCGGTCTTGGGGCAGCGAAAAACCAAGCATTTTCGGCCTATCCACTACATAAGTAAGACTATGGTGAAGCTCAAACCCATTACACCACTACGAGAAAAAGAACTATTAGGCGTGGTGTATGCGTTTGAAATTTAAACCATACCTTATCTTGACCAAATCGTGGTGTATACGGATCACTCGGCTCTCAAATATCTCTTTGCAAAACAAGATGCAAAGCGAGATTGCTCCGTTGGGTTCTCCTCTGCAAGAATTTGATATCATTATCGTGATAAAAAGGAGGTGAGAACACAGGTGCGATCATCTGTCGATTAGAAAACCCTCACCAAGATGTTTTCGAGAAAAGGAAATAAATGAAACATTTCCTCTCGAGACACTCAATGCGGTTTCTTTTCGTGGAAACTCTTCTACCCCATGGTTTCTTGACTTTGCAAATTACCATGCGGGTAACTTCATAGTGAAAGGGATGTCGACCCAGCGGAAGAACAAATTCTTCAAAGATGTTAAACATTACTTACGGGACGACCCTACTTATTCAAAATCATGCGGATCAAGTCATCCGGCGGTGTGTTTATGGACAAGAAGCTCTTGACATTCTCAAAGCTTGCCATTTGGACCCTCTTGGGGCCATCATAGTCAAACTACACCGCCAAAAGGTGTTTGATTCGGGTTTTATTGGCCCACAATTTACAAGGATGCCCCGAATTTGTCAAAAGCTGTGGCGCTTGTCAGCGTCGGGAATATCTCACAAAGAAATGAAATGCCACAAAGCGCCATTCAAGTGTGTGAGATTTTTGACATACGGGGCATTGACTTTATGGGGCCATTTCCTTCTTCTCATGGTAATAAGTACATACTCGTGGCCGTTGACTATTTGTCAAAATGGGTTGAAGCTAAGGCTTTGCCTACCAGCGATGCCGAGTTGTTGTGAAATTCTTGAAATCTCTTTTGCTAGGTTTGGAACTCCACGAGCTATAATCGGTGATCGTAGTGCGCATTTTGCAATGACCGGTTTGATAGAGTCATGCAAAGTATGGTGTAACTCACCGTCTCTCTGCGTACCACCCCGAACAAGTGGGCAAGTGGAAGTTTCCAACCGGGGATTAAAAATTACGGAGAGGACGGTTGGCGAAAACCGTGCCTCTTGGTCGGATAAGCTAGATGGCGCGCTCTGGGCCTTCCGTGCGACTTATAAAACACCCATCGGGTGTACTCCATACAAGCTTGTGTGCGGAAGGCATGTCATCTGCCGATTGAGCTAGAGCACAAGGCATCTTGGGCCTTGAAACATGCAAAACCGATATTCGAGACGGTGGTGATCACGGAAAGTTCAAATGAATGAATTAAATGAACTCCGTGATCAAGCATCGAGAACTCTTTGATCTATAAAGAAAAGACAAAGAAGATTCATGACTCTAAAATCAAGAACCGCGTTTTCAACGTTGGTGATCGAGTCCTTCTTTTCAATTCAAGATTGAAGATTTTCTCGGGAAAGCTTAAATCCGTTAGTGCGGTCCATTTACTATCACTAAGGTTTATCCTTATGGCACCATTGAGTTATCTCAACCCGATGGTCCAAATTTTAAAGTGAATGGTCATCGATTGAAGCATTATTTTGGAGAGGACATTCCCACGTGGTTGTCCGGATCTACAAACTTTCCCCATGAACCAATGAATGCGGGGATCGAGTCAAGCTAGCGACTCGGGAATCAAAAACGATAGCATGCTACATGGGTTTTCACCGTGTGTACCACCCTAGTGTGGGGAGTTGCCCCATTGTTGTATATGTATTTTATAAAAGTAAAAAAAAAAAAAAAAAAAAAAAAAAAAAATCTTGCTAAATAATGGCGTAGTATTTCCTTTTCGTTCTATGTTTCGGCATAACCGCGGTACTTTGAATATTGAGGGCAATATTCATTTCTAGTGTGGGGGAATTCTCACGAATTTTATCATGTAATTATACCACCTAATTCCCCATTTTGGCCAAAATTTTTTTTTTTTTTTGGAGTAAGTGTTTGCACTTACTCATCTTATGGTTATCGATCCGCCTTGTCTAATAAACAAAAGGATTGGCTAATCCGAGAGCAAGCGGCTCTTGGTAAAGATATCTCAAATCCGTTGACTTGCAATTTGCCCAAAATTGTATGGTATTATTCACCATATCCTTAAAAGTGAAGAGTTGGCTAGCCCGCAAGTTTATGGCTTGTGGTAAAGGCGATTGGAAAACCATAATTGGTAATCGGCTCACCAAAGATATATTATCTAAGAGTTGGCTAGTCCGAAGCAAGCGACACGGTAAAGACAAATCAAATCCGTTGGAAGGCGGTGATTTGCTCAAAATCATTTGGTTATCGGTGTACCAAGGTTCTTACTTGAGCTGAAACATTTGGCTACTCGAGTAATGGCTTTTGGTAAAGAGATGAAATCCATTAATTTTCTCAAAACATTGCTAGGGACTAGCAATATCTTAGTGTGGGGATTGATGAGTGTCTAAATACTCATCATTTTGTACCAATTAAGCGCAAAAACATCGAAAACACTCGAAATGCATCAAAATGATAAAAATATCACAAATAAGTGTTTTATGTGTTTTAAATGCAAAAATATCAAAATCGGTGAAAAGCGTATCAAGTTTGCATAATTGGCGGTTTAGTCCCCAGTTTCAAAAGTTGTCAAAAGCAGTCCACTGGTAAAACAAAATAAAGAAAAATGTTATTCAAGGTCCACTGAAATATTCTAAGTTGTCAAAAATGGTCCTTGAATAAATCTTTTGTCAAAATTACAAAAGGTCCTCAAGTTTTGAAATTGTCACAAATAGTCCTTGGAAAATTGAAAATGTCAAAAGCGGTCCTTGTACTATTAAAACTTGTCAAGTTTTGGTCCTTGTGTGAACTTTGAGAAATTGGCGAAATGGTCCTTCAAAATTGGCGAAATTACAAAACAAGTCCTTGTCATATTAATAAACCAAGCCTTGTCAAATACCTTTTGACCCCTGCCATATACCATTGTGACCCCTGTCCTTTGACCTCCCATTTTGGACCCCAAGTCAAACCAAAGTCAAACAATTTTCCTTTCCTCCCACTTGTCCTGTTTATCCTCCCACTGTCTTCCCACTTGAGTTGCACGCAACTCCCCCCTCTCCCATCACCTTTCTCCTTTCCTCCACCCCTCATCATCACAACCCACCACAATAAATGCCACCCCCCTAGTTGCTAGTTCGAGCCTACAAGTCAAAACTACTTTTCCATAAAAAATGATGGGCGGCCTATATATCACTCAAAACTCATCCATTGGCCAAGCTTAGAGGTGGGATTTGCTCGAGAAGGACACGTGGAAGCTTTTGGTGTATAAAGAGGAAGAAGAAGCAAGAGAAGAAAGAGTAGTTAGTTTTTAATTTCATGTATGTCGTTTTTAATTTCAATGTTTTAATTAAGCTTTAAATTGTAATCTTTTGTTTCATTGTATCAAATTAAGTTATTTAAGTGTATTAAATCTATTTTCAAGTATCAATTCAAGTTTTATTCACATTTCATGTTTTATGCTTCTTGTTGCAAAATTTCCATTTCAAAATCTCATTCAAGCTTCAATAAGCTTATTTATCATTCAAACAAGCTTATCTAAGCTTATTATAGCTTGAGATAAGCTTGGAACACGATTCAAGCAACTTTGGTAAAAGTCAACATAAGTCAATGAAGAAGCAAAATTGGTTCAAGCGGCTTGGAAATGGATATATGGTGTTGCGAGATGGATTTGGGTTGGATTAGATTAGAATAGTGGTATTGGTTTGGTTTAAGCTACACAAATAATTTGGGACACTTGTGAGTTTGTATCTCATTTTCATTTTTAAGTCGGTTTGCGGTTTGTGCTTGTATTTGTATTTGTGGTCATTAAATCTTTTAAACTGTTTAACTAGTTGTAATTAGGGTACTAAAATCGGTTTAATCATTAGTATTAGCTAAATCGATAATTAGCTTAGTTTAAATTGCAAATCGGTTTCTAAAGTGGTGTTTGGATGAGTTGGTTTAGTTTGAGCTTAAGCTCTTGTTGGTGTTTGATACTTGTCTGTTTAGTCTCAATTTAGCTCATTTGAACTCATATTGTCATAAAATTGCACCTTAAAACCTCAAAGTCAAAATCTTCATTCATCTGTCTTAATTTCTTATCTGTTGGATTTTGTGAAATCAAAATCTTGTTTTGTGTTTAGAAATCATAGCATAGCTTGTAATAGTTTCATTTCACCATATAACATCATATATCGGTCCACAAATCAAGATTAAAGTTCATAAAAGTCAAACTTTCAAAGCTGTGTCAAAAGTCAAAAAAGTGAAAATCCGGTTTTCACCCAACTAGAGTGATTTTCATTGATTCATTCTTGGGCCAAATCAAGTGAAACTTTGGGTTTTAAAACTTCAGTTGGTCTAGTTTCTTATTAAGATTTTGTTGAATTTTAGAAATTTTCTATAAGCTCCAAATAGCTTGTCAAAGCAGGGCTTATTTGCCTGTTCATAAAACTCGATTAAACTTGAGTTTTCTCGAGGTTTTCTGCGAGCTTGTCAAAAGCTCATTGAGCTTGTCTTGGTCTCATATTTGGTTTACAAGTACTTAGCCAGGTCTAGTTTAAGTTTCAAATTTTGGTTTTGAATTTGGACTTATTTAAGTGCTTATTTTCTAGCTTAAAGTAGTACCTCAAATCTCATTTTGGCATAAGTGCTCAAATAATCAAATCATAGCGGTTTGCAATTTAGAGGTTTAGGATAGTTGTAATTTGTTGTTTTAGAGTACTTATAGCTTATTATAGCTTACGTGAGTTTGGTGCTCTCATTTGGTACCTTTGGCTTATTCAAAGTGCTTATTACATAAGCACTTACAATCTGATTTCATTTTCCTTCACACAAGCCCATGTTTTCTATTTTCTTAGATTCACATATTAAATTAGACTTTTCTGAAATTTTCATATTTTTCTATAACGGTTTGCTATTTTTCTTAATTAAAAGCAGTTTTAGGTCATTTTAATTAGCTTTTAATACAATTAAATCGAGAAAAGTTCAAAAAATAATTTTCATTTTCTTAGGTTAAGATAAATATAAAAAGTAAAAATTATTTTTCAGATTTTTCATAGTTTAATTTGTAATTTTAGTAATTTAATTAGTTTTAAATAGTTTAAAATTCATAAAAATAGAAAAATAATCGAGAAAAATATAAAAATAGTTTTGAAAATTCTCTTTTGTTATTTTAGATTTTTCCAAGTCATAATTTTATTTTTCTAGCTTTATTTCATATTTTCTTGTATTTTAGGTTATTATTAAATAGTTAAAAATAGTTTTAATTAATAATAATTAATTAAATAGTTATAAAAATAATTTTCTTTTCTTAAAATTTTCTTTTATCATTAGGTTTGTAAAATATCATTTTCATATTTTTAGGATTAATATTGCTTGAGTTTCACATTTTCTTTGTGTACGTCGCGTAGTTTTAATTTAAGTTTTATAAAAGAAAAATCAAAAACATCATTTTAAAAATAGTGATAGCGTTTATTTAATATAGTTTATCTTTTAATTTTCTTTAATTTGCATTTAAGCCCTGTAATTTACAAAACTTTTCTTTAGGTATAAATAACTCAAAATCCTTCTTGATCACTATCCTTAGTGATTATTCGACATCGATTGTGTTAAACACCATTCATCCTCCGTGGGACTTAACGACCGGGAATCCACTGTATTCTCGATCTAAATTGCATTTGGTGTTTGAGCTGTTTTAAGTTCCTTACGGTTGGTCATTCATGAGTGGCTAGCTTGCGTGAGAAAACTTGCGGTTTTGCACCAATCAATTGGGGTTGATATAAGTTAGGATAAGTGTGCTTTATTGTCTAGCAAACCATTGTGGTTGGACTTACGTGAGTTCCATTTTCTTTCTCGGATCTCATTTAGTTTAAGTTCATTGTTAAGCTTCTTTAACTCTGTTCAAATAGGTAGATTATAGTATGATTGTGCTTATTTAGTTATGATAATAGTTGTAATCTGCTTCTACATTATTCGCATATTTTGAGTTTAATCGCACATTTAGCATAATGTTCATTTGATTGCTAAGTTAGTATAGTTGCATCATTTAACCTTCACATCATCATTTGAACTTGTTTTACCATGATCATGGTTTAAGAATAGTATTTTTAGTGTTAGTAATTCGCTTATCATCCATATAGCGGTGTTTGGATCATAAGGTCAAAGCGAGTTTGAGGTCGATTCGATAAAAAGGTTAGTGGAATTAGTCTTTTATAGGTTATTTGCATCAATTGCGATCGTAGATTGCTGCGCAATCTCTTAAAGTCAAAATTTGGACTTAAGCGATCTAATGTTCTAATCGGTCAACATAAGTTAGTCTAAACTTGCATTTAGGTATAGGAGTTAATAACATAGCCTATTTCACTTCATTACATCATAAAACATCAATTTCATTCGGTTGTTAAAGATCAAAACTCACAAAAGTCAAATATCGATCTGTGTCAAAAGTCGAAAGAGAAAAGCGGTTTTCACCCAACTAGTTAGATTTATCATAGCTTCATTTACGGTTCAAAATTATTGAAACTTTGGGCTCAACAACTTCAATTGGTCAAGAGTTGAAATATGATTTTGTAGAATTTTGTAATTTTTACAAGCTTCAAATCACCGCTCTATAAGCTCAAAAGTGCCACATGCACACTCGGCCTACTGCGAGTGTGAGGCAGAGCATCTTCAGAACCTTGCACAGGTTTGGTTTTAGCTCCTTAGGGTTTGAAACTCGGTTTAGAGATAGTTAAGTGGTGGTCTTGAGGTCTCGGTTTGGTTTTCACATAAGCTTATTGAATAAGCTTGTGCTTAAGCTAGAAGTTAGGAGAAAAACTGGTTTGGTACTTGAGTTTTTAAATCACCATATCATTGTAGTTTGCATCTTAGAGGTTTAGATTAGTTGAAATAAGTTGGTATTAGGTTGTTATAGCATAATCTAGCTTCTGCTTTCATTTGGTGTCCATTTGTGGTCTTTGGCTTATCATTAAGTACTTATTCATAAGCAGTTTGCACTGCAGCCTCATATTCTCGCACATAAGCCCTTGTTTTTATATTTTTTATAGAATCAGAATATTACTTTAGAATGTTTCTGAATTTTTCATATTTTTCCAGCACTGTTTGAAATTTTTCCTCATTTAAATCAGTTTTTAGGACTTTTAAATTAGCTTTTATTGCAAATAAATCGAAAAGTTTCAAAAATAAGTTTTCATTTTCCTAGGTTAAGAAAAATATAAAAAGCAAAAAAATAATTTTTCAGATTTTTCCTAGTTTAATTTGTAATTTTAGCAATTTAATTAATTTTAAATAGTTTTAATTCATAGAAAATAGAAAAATAACCGAAAAATACAAATCCGGTTTGAAAATTCTCTTTTGTTATTTTAGATTTTTGAAAAATAGTTTCACAATTTTCCTCTTTATTTTCATAATTTTAGTATTTTAATTTAGTTTTAAAAGTTTAAAACTAGTTTTTAATTCAAATTTATAACAGAAAAATCAAGAAAAATCAAAAACATCATTTTAAAAATAGTGATAGCGTTTATTTAATATAATTTAACTTTTTAATTTTCTTTAATTTGCATTTAAGCCCCTGTAATTTACAAACTTTTTCTTTAGGTATAATTATTCACAAACCTTTTCCCGTTCAATATCACCCGATCACTATACGTTTGGTTATTGATCCTTACGACTCGTTGGGACTTAACGACACGGGAAACACTAAACTCCTCTAGATCTTAATTGCATTGGTTTCGAGTTGTTTGAAGTTTATTACGGTTGACCATTCACAGTGGTTAGCTTGTGTGATAAACTTGATGATTTGCCACCAATCATTCATCACGTTTGTTTATTTCAAAAGCGCATCAAACTCGGAACATCGAGGATATCTTGATGTTTGAGGTTTTAACATTTTCTTTGAGATGTTGATATTTTAGTTGTAAATCAAAATGTTCAACTTCTAGTTTAGAAAAATGTTTTACCAAATTATCGTGATCATCTGTTCAATTTTCTCACTTAGTTTAGCGCTTTTGATTTCAAGCTCAATGACACGATCATGGGAGACTTTCAAAGCAATAGATAATTCATGAAATTGAGAAGCGATAATAGAACAATTAGTGGCGTTATAGAACACGTCTTGAGAAATACAATCGAAATCGATTCTTATTTAAGGTATGCAAGTTCTTCCTCTCAATTTCATTATATTTTAATGCTCGCTCATAGTCACTAACCTCAACAATCATTGCATCAAATTCCTTTTCCATTCCTTTAATATCGTATCTATCCCCTTTTAAGACTCTCAAATTGATCTTTTAGTTGTTTAAAGAAAGGCATGACCTCGGTTAAATAACATTCTTTTGTTTGCTCAAAACCCTTTTCCCTTGATTATCCCGATGGGTGTGATCCTTTTCTTACAAGTTTTCTCAAAGTCAACAAATAATTGAAATATAACATATTGGTGATTAAGGTCTTGCTCTTAGTGGCAATAGTTCTAGGAACTAAATGCATTGGTGTATTTGGAGGATACACATCGCTGCGAGCATTTTCCTAAGGGGAGGGTTTGTTTCAACAAGATTTTCAGCTTTTTGCTTATCTAAATCCTTTTTCCATAACACTTGTTCGGGAGTTAACAACGTTTAAGGTTTAAACTTGTTCAAGGAAATCCAGTTTTCCTTCTTGTAATCATGGGGTTTGATCGTTATGTTATTCTTTTTACATTCAGGATCTTCTAGCTTCTTATTCATTTTCTCCTAGATGCATCATCTAATTTTCTATCTTCCTCGATTGCACTCAATGCAACTAGGTGTCTGTCTAGGTTTAAGAATCTCATTGCCATCATAGATTACATTTTGAGCGACTTTTGCTATCTTACCATACTCGGGGTTGGATTCCTTTATAATGGGGATACTATGCTTATCGCCGAGAACTCTATGCTTCGTGATCATGTGAGCGATCTGAATTGTATTCCTTGTGCACGCATAACTTATTTTGAGCTTGTTTTTCAAGGTTTTTAGATTAGAAAAATCATTCAAAAGTTTTGATTCCTTAGCTTGAATTTTTGCTTAAGCATTTTAACATTTTCTTGAAGTTCTTGTTTTTGCTTAGCAGCTTTAGAAAGCTTTTCTTGTAAGGAGTTTAACTCTTGTTTTAATACTTCTTCTCTAAACTTACTTTTTCTAATAGTTATGCGCATTTGGTCATCCATTTCACGCTCACGGTGGTTAGCTCGAACTTAGCACGTTGTTCATAAATGGCCACTCGTTCTTTATAGGCATTAAGTTCGGAGATAATGAGAATCATCGAGGGCACATGCGGTGTATTCATAAAAACATAGTCATCATTGATGCAGAAGATGCATCACTTGGTACAATCTCACTTTCACTTTGTTTCACATATTGATCATATGGGACAACATTGATATTACCCATATTTTCAATATCGACTCAACAGTTTGATTGATTGTACTTTGTCATGCATCTTTTGCACATCGACATCATTGTGTAGTTTTAATACCTCGAAATGATTTTGTCTTTGGATGGACCAGCTTGTGGTGATGAAGAGACTTTAGAGGGACCATTGGAGAAATGCTAGCCATGAAAATTGTTTGTGCGATGGGTTCATCATCAGCGTCAGTCGTATGCATCACAATCGGCGACTTGAAAGGCATTCGATGATTGTGGCCTATCTCTGAATTGGTCGCTCATCCACATCGCATCATATGTCTTAGCATTTCCTCGAAGAAACAACAACTCCTCTTCATCCAAAGTGCACCATTATCCCGAGCTTGCACAAGCAACATCTTATCCTCAAGTACTCTGCATTCGAGGCGTTTTGCCGATATGCGTTCCTTGCAATATGTCCCTCACCACCACAGTTGTAACACTTGATACGCTTTGCTTGTCCTTGATTTCCATTCCTTCCCTATTACGATTTGCCACATATCCTCTACCGACTCCACCTCTTCCTTGTTCATCTGCCTTTCTTGAAGCGGTTGCACCATAACCTTCCATCTCTCGCGGTGGCTTGATTGTGTAGATTGGATGCGATTACGAGATTGTTGTTGGTGTGTGGGAGAGAGTTCATGTTTTGACTAATCATGAGAGCAAGTTGATTAATGAAGTTTCCCACGTGTGCATCAAGATCATCTTGTTTAAACATAGGATCGGGAATGAGTTTGTGATTACCATTACCCATGGGTGTAACTTGAGATGCTTTGGTGGTAATTCCAATGTTTGAGTAGAAAGCGGTTGAATCATTTGATGAGCTTGTCTCTCCACGGTTTGTTTTGAAGCGGTCAAGAATCCTTTTTCAAACATAGCATGTCTCTCATTACGAAGAAGGAAGGCATAGAGTTGCTCATAGTTTGTATTCTTCAATCCTTTGGTTAGCTTCACAGAGGTGACAAACTTGTGCCATTCGGGATTCATGTTGTTCACAAACTTTTAGTTCAATTTGAATGTTTGGCATAGTCATTCGATGTTCCTCATGTCATTAACAAGCTTGTGGAATCTTACGTAATACTCATAGACACTCTCATCCGGTTTCATCTTGAAGTGCTCAAATTCATCATAGAGTTGTGATTCTCTGTCTCGATAGTTAATTCGAACCGAGAAAGAAGCATCTTGACATTATCCCATTGCCTTGGCTTGGTGTTGTGATTGATCGGTTTGTAGATATCTTTTGGAAGACCTTAAAGTATGATGTTAGAAGCCACGATATCGAGATCGAATCTCTTTTCTCCTTATCATTGAGCTCATCATATGTCTTTGGTCCGTCTATTCCATAGATCATTGTTCCATCTGTTGTATCAATTAAGTCTCTTCTAGTCTCAATCGATAAGGTCCTTCATCAATCGATTTGAGAATGTTGACCCCATTTTCCTTTCCAAGAAAGTACAATCGATTCTTTGAGCCCAAGAGTCGTAGTCGATTACATCAAGCATGGGTGGGCGAGTATCTGAACCATTGCTTGAACATCCTCGACAGATGGAGATGATTGTAGGTGCGTTGGTAGACATGTTTAAAGATTACACGGATTTTATAACTTAATGATTAAGCAGGAAATAGATTCTTTCACGGGTTTTACTAAATCAAGAGAAAACCGTATTACAAACAAAAGTCAACCAAGTCGCTAAGAATCCTTGAACTAAGTCGCTAAGAACCAAGTTGCTAAGTATTAAGAAGACAAGTCGCTAAGATCCAAATCGCTACAATTTAGACGACAAATCGCTAAGCACCAAGTCGCTAAGAAATCAAGTCGCTAAATAGCAACTCGCTAATGTCCAAATCGCTAAGACCAAGTCGCTAAGAAACTTGAAGAACAAGTAGCTATCAAAATTGAAAGCAAGTCGCTACCTTACCAAGTCGCTACCGTAGTGGAGAATCCACTAAGTGTACTATTTGTCGCTTGTCTCAAAAGGCAAGTCGCTATGACCAAGTCGCTACCAAAACTCACTACAACTCGCTACCTTTTCAAGCAAGTCGCTACCAAGAAATTCACTCCGAGAGCCAAGTCGCTACCAAGAAAAACTTTAAAACACACTTTTCAATCCAAAACAAGCTCAACCACAGTGATTCAAGCTTACCAAATCAAAACCAAGCACATACAATGATTCTAAACACAAAAGTACACCCAAAATTCAAACTTTAACACTAGAAATGAACCAAATGATGCAAAACCACTATACTTTTTCAAACTAAAAACCATCTAAAACCACTAGAAATCCATGGATATATAAGAGATGATCTAACCATGGCTCTTGATACCATTTGTAACATATTGGATTTACATACACATCAAATCACTAACATATTAGGCGTACAAGATGATTTCTAGAGAGAGAAAGAGTTAGAGGTTTGGGAACTTTAGTGAGAGAAAGAAAAATCTTATTATGAGCTCCAACTCTCTACCTTGGGAGGTAGAAAGTATTTATAGTCTTACAATAAAATGCCACATGACGGGTTGTGGATCAGGCATACAGTGGGTAAAGACCCGTCCGTCCTCCACGGTGTTACCTAACTAAATACTACTTAACATTAAATAACTACGACTACGAGCTTTCTAACGGATACATATATTTGAGGTGACCGACACTTTAATAACTGGATTTTCTAAATCCTAGCAATAAAGGTGGTTGTGGCCAAAGTAGAAAGAAAAGGACTTGAGAGACCAAAAGTATCATGTGGTGACATAACTTTGGTGTGAAAAAAGTATTAGCGAGAAATCTCGAGGATATTCATAATTCATGATTATCCAGGAGGTGTCTATGTGTGTACGGTTTAGAGAGAAAAGGAGGGAAACAAGGTTCTCATCAAAGACCAATTTAATGAAGGATTAGTGCTCCAATCAATAAATAAGCTTGTGTTGATCATCCCTCAAGTAAGTAGTCTTTGATTTTAGTTGAATTAATGGATTAAAAACTAGGATTCATATACCTAATTTGGGGAAATGGGTAAATGATAATGTTTAAGCTAATTGAATGGGTTTAAAAGATTATAAAGATAATGGTATTGATGTAAAGTGGGTCATTTTATAAGATGGTTATCATATAATCAATATATGATTATATGACGAATTTAAGTATTAAAAAGTGGGTTAATTGTTGAATAACTATTATCATGGTTATTTGGTTATGTAATCAATTGTTTATGTTATAATGATTATGGATAAGGATGTGGAAGGATAATAATGATGATAATCTTCTTGGTTTTATTAGCTTGGAATCCAGGTAAGTAAACCGGTTATAAGATGATGTTATATTGATTTCATCATATTATGTGTTATGTATAATGTGTTAAGGTTATGAATGAATGTGCTTTTGTGAAAGTGTGTTAGAGACTAGTTTTGCATAACTAGTCATGAAGAGTTAGATAAAGGTGAAATAGGTTTAAGGTATGTTGATGCTTTGACATATAAGGCTTGTTGGTGTGTAAGTGATTTAATGTATGTGTTAATGTTTTATGTTGTAAAGGATTGATGGATTATGATGTGTAATGTGTGAATGATTATAATATTATGTCATGATTGTTTTACTTACTAAGCCTTGTGCTTACAGTTTTAAGATGTCAATGTTTTGTAGGTGCTTATGCTAAGCCGGTAAGGTTTGGATTAGGGCCTAAGGATGATTAATGCATAAGATTATAAGTATGGTAAGAAACTAAGAGCTTAGGTAGATACCGAGCTCAAAGTCAAAGTTGAACTCCAGATGGTATTTTAATGGTTTGTAAATATGTTGTCGAGTTTCAATATCCATGTTATAGCTTGTTTATGTATTTTGTTTGTCAAGGTTAAGTGTATCAGGTCAATTGTTATAGTTTTGTCTTATAGAGTATGCAAACGGGTCAACATGAGTGATTGGCAAAACACCGTCAATTTGTAAAGCTTGTTTTCGAGGGTCATTATGACCAAGTTTATATATAAAAATGAAATTTATGATGTGTTAATGATTTATGGAGGTTTTTATGTGGTGTCGTGTTCTGGAAGTTAGTTTTTCAAAAATTGTGCAAAAGTTCTTCTCTGAACCCATAAATTTTAGTTTAAAAGTTTCTTCTCTGAGCATAGATCTTAGAATCTATGCTCAGACCAGAAAGTTGATTTCAAAGAGTTCTTCCTGAGATCTATGCTCAGACCAAAAATTTTATAAAGGGTTTTTAGATTCGGTTATCTTTGAAAAATCACATCTTTTAAACCGTAAGTCGTCACGAGTCATGCCACCCATTGTTATAAAGGTATTTAAGTATAGTTTTATTTAAAAATACTTTAAAGGGCTGGTTAGTAATAGATTATTGTCAGTTTGTTAAAGAGTAACAGGAGGTTAGTTTTTGGTCATGTCGTTTCCGCGAAAGGTTTTAAATTTTTTGTCAAATCAGGCACGTGGCGTAACAACTTGGTATCATAGCTTAGGTTTAAGTGAATTAGGTTGCCATTGTAGGTTAGCTAAACTTAGACCACTTGTAGTTGCGTGTGCAGTGAGTGTAAGTGGTTTGGAAAGCGAATGCCTTAGTTTAGAGTAAACTAGTACTTGCGGCTAATTAGAATGTTGATGCTTAGACATAGATTGTTTGTGTAATGTGATATATGATCCATATACTATATGATTTGAATATGATTATGAATGTTTTAGCACTTGCTGGATAAGTGTTAAATGTTATTTTTTATGTGATGTTAAGTCTATAGTAGTTTATTATGTGTGTAAGTAAAACGTGAATGTTCCTGATAGCATGATGCATAAAAGTGTATGAGATAAAGTAAGAAATGATTAGTGAAGCATGTTTCTAGCTTAGTGCTTAGAAAGACATGATTGAGTTTGATTGCGATTGTTGTATCAGAATGAGTGATTAGATATGATAATGATTAGATGCTTGAAGCATGATTTCTTACACGCTTAAATAAATGAGAAAAGTTAAAATGTATGGTCAAGATGTGATGAGATCATGTTACATATAAAACATTATAAGTAAAATGCGTTAGTAATAAATGTTTAAGCGTGATGAGTAAAAGTGGTGAATGAGATAGATTACGCTAGAATTCATAGTGATATGAAGTGCACTAGAAAGAATTGTAAAACATGATTTGAATCATGCTATTATATTGAACATGTGGATGAAGATAAGATGTGTGACTTATTCGCATGAAAGAGTTAAATAGGCTAGTGTGATATAATGACATATTGTGAAATGTGTGGGTCAACTTGGTGTTGATGGATGAATGATAAATTGCATTGTGAAAATGCAAATATAATAAATCGACAAGTATTATATAGAAACTTGTCTAGATGAAAGTAAACATAGTACCGAATGTTCAAATTGCTTAACGCGGTGAGAATTGAGGAAATGATAATGTGTACTTGTTAGGAATTAGAAAATTCAGTCATTAAAGAGTCGGTCTCCTCAAGTATATGTATTCATTAGAAAGCTCGTAGTCGTAGTCTAGTGATATTAATAAGTAGTTTGTTATGTAACACCGTGGAGGAGACGGGTCTTACCCACCTGTATGCACGATCCACAGCCCGTAGGTGGCGTTTGTTTGTAAGAAACTATAAATACCCTCTACCTCCCAAGGTAGAGGGTTGAGCTTCAATACCATTTTCTTTGTTTCACATAGTTCCCAACTCTCTTCCCTTTCTCTCTCTAGAACTTTCTCTCTCTAAACATACTTGAACGCCCACTTTGATCATGGTTTAATGTGTTTTTGAAATCCTATATCTAAAAAATGGTATCAAGAGCCATGGTTTGATCACTCATCTTTCATGCTTTTTGTTTTGGTGGATTTCATAAGGTTTTTGGGGTATTAAGTGTTTAGAAGAGTTTGATTCATTTGGACAAGTTCTAGTGTTAAAGTTTAAATTTTGCTTGTACTTTTGTGTTTAGGATCATCATATGTGTTTATGTTTTGAATTGGAAGGCTTAAATCATTGTGGTTTGGTTGTTTTTGATTGATAAAGTGGTTATTTTTGAACTTTGTACTAAGCGAGTTGTGTCTCGGATACTTGTTTCTTTAAGCGAGTTGATTGTGTTGCGAGTTGATACTAAAGCGAGTTGGCTATTTAGCGACTTGTTTCATTAAGCGAGTTGATTGTGTTGTGAGTTGATACTAATGCGACTTGGCTATTTAGCGAGTTGATTCCTTAAGCGACTTGTTTCTTTGAGCGAGTTGGGTGTTTAGCGAGTTGATTATTAAGCGAGTTGTGTGTTTAGCTACTTGTCTATTTAGACTTGTTACTTCTTCGTGATACATTCTTACGGTTGTTCTTTTGGTTTAGTAAAATCCCGTGAAAGAATCAATTTCCCGGTTTAATCAAAGAATAGTAAAATCCCGTAGAACGTGTAATCATGGCAAACATCGTTCCTACTATTGTTTCTTCGTGGTGAGGGCGTTCAAGCGGCGGTCGACACCGTCCACCTATGCTTGAGGCGATTATGACTCATGGGCACAACGAATCCGATTGTCTTGTTTGGGAAAAGAAAGCGGAGTCAACATTCTCAAGTCAATCGATGAAGGACCTTATCGATTGAGACTACCGGAGACTTAATTGATACATTGCAGATGGAACAATGATCTATGGAATAGAGCAGGACCAAAGGCGTATGATGAGGTCAATGATAAGGAGAAAAGAGATTTGATCACGGATATCGTGGCTTCTAGCATTATACTTCAAGGTCTCCCAAAAGACATCTACAAGCTTATCAATCACAACATGAAGCAAAGCGGTATGGGATAATGTCAAGATGCTTCTCTCGGGTTCGAATTAGCTGTGAAGACGAGAATCACAACTATATGATGAATTTGAGCACTTCAAGATGAAGCGGATGATAGTGTCTATGAGTATTACGTAAGATTCCACAAGCTTGTGAATGACATGAGAAACATCAAAATGATCATGCCAAACATTCAATGAACTCAAAGTTTGTGAACAATATGAATCCCGAATGGCACAAGTTTGTCATACGTGAAGCTAACTAAAGGTTTGAAGAATACAAACTATGAGCAATTGTATGCATTTCTTCTTGAGAATGAGAGGCATGCAATATTTGAAAAAGGATTCGGATCGGTTCAAAACCAATCGAGGAGAATCAAGCTCACCAAATGACTCTCTGACTTTCTACACCAATGTTGGTATTACCACCAAAGCATCTCAAGTCATACCCATGGGTAATGGTAAACACAAACTCATTCCGATCCAATGTACAAACAAGTCGATCTTGATGCGGCCGTAGGAAACTTCATTAATCAAGCGGCTCTCATGATTAGTCAAAACATGAACTCTCTCCCACACCAACAACAACCTCGAGCGACATCCAATCCACACAATCAAGCCACCGTCGAGATGGGAAGGTTGTGGTACGGCCCGATTCAAGAAAGGCGATGCGAACAAGGAAGAGGTGGAGTTGGTAGAGGATATGTGGCAAATCACGAATAGTGGAAGGAATGGAAATAATGAACAAGCAAAGCCGATTAAGTGCTACAAGCTGTGGAGGTGAGGACATATTGCAAGGAAATTCACATCGCCAAAACGCCTCGAATGCGAATACTTGAGAGACAAGATGTTGCTTGTTCAAGCTCAAGATAATGGAGCAGATCTTGGATGAAGAGGAATTGCTATTTCTTGCCGAGGAAATGCCGAACTTATGATCTTGATGTTGATGAGCACCAATTCGGGAGTTAGGTAACAATCATCGAATGCCTTCCAAGTCGCCGATGTGATGCATACGACTACGGCGTCGATGATGAACCCATCGCACAAACTATTTTCATGGCTAGCATTTCTCCAATGGTCTCTCCTAAGGTCTCATCATCACGAGAAGTCGTGGTCTATCCAAAGAATCAATCATCTCAGAGGTATTAAAACTATATAATGATGTTGATGAGCGAAAGATGCATAATGAAGTACAATCTCTTGAGACTTATGAATCAGATATTGATGATGAGGGTAATAGCAATATTGTCCCATATGATCAATATGTGATACAAGGTGAAAGTGAGGTTGTACCGAGCAATGAATTTTCCGCAGTCAATAATGACTATGACTTGGATGAATACACCGCATGTACCCTCGATGATTCTCGCTATCTCCGAATCGAATGCCTATAAAGAACAAGTTGCTATTTATGAGCAGTGCTAAGTTTGAGTTAACCACACGTGAGCGGAAATGGATGACCAAATGCGTACAATTATTGAAAAAGTAATTTTAG
The DNA here is from genome assembly GCA_022545495.1 of Chrysanthemum lavandulifolium. Taxonomy (NCBI): domain Eukaryota; kingdom Viridiplantae; phylum Streptophyta; class Magnoliopsida; order Asterales; family Asteraceae; genus Chrysanthemum; species Chrysanthemum lavandulifolium. The sequence goes on from CM040241.1 coordinate 163,059,554, forward strand.
AAGAAGTATTAAAACAAGAGTTAAACTCCTTACAAGAAAAGCTTTCTAAAAGCGCTAAGCAAAACAAGAACTACAAGAAAATGTTAAAGCTGCTAAGCAAGAATTCTATGCAAAGGAATCAAAACTTTTGAATGATTTTCCAATCTAAAAATTTAAAAACAAGATTGAAAATAAGTTATGCGTACAAGGGAATACCATTGATTGCTCACTGATCACTACGCATAGAGTCTTAAGCGATAAGCATAGCATTCCCCTTGTGGAGGAACCAAATCCAGAGGTCATCAAAAAGGCTAAAACTGCTCATAAGGTAATTTATGATGGCAATGAAATCCTTAAGCCTAGATAGAAACCTAGTTGCTCTGAGTGTACTGAGGAAGATAGAGAATTAGATGATGCATCTAGGGAGAAAATGAATAAGAAGCTAGAAAATCCAATTTGTAAGGAGAAGAACATAACGTTCAAACCCCATGATTACAAAAAGGAAAATTGGATTTCCTTGAACAAGTTTAAGCCTCAAACGTTGTTAACACCCAAACAAGTGTTCTGGAAGAAGGATTTAGACAAGCAAAAAGCAGGGAATCTTGTTGTAACAAACCTCCCTCTTAGGAAAATGCCTTCAGCTACTGTGTATCCTCCAAATACACCAATGCACTTAGTTCCTAGAACTATTGCCACTAAAAGCAAGACCATAATCAGTCAATATGTTATCTTTCAATTATTTGTTGATTTTGAGAAAACTTGTAAGAAAAAGATCACACCCATGGGATAATCGAAGGGAAAGGGTTTTGAGCAAACTAAAGAATGCTATTTAAGCGAGGTCATGCCTTTCTTTAAACAACTAAAAGATCAACTTGAGAGTCTTAAAAGGGGATGGATTCGGATATCAAAGAAATGGAAAAGGAATTTGATGAAATGATAGTTGAGGTTAGTGACTATGAGCGAGAATTAAAATATAATGAGATTGAGAGGAAGAACTTGCATACATCGAATGAGAATCGATTTATGAAAGTATTGCTCAAGATGTGTTTTCATCGCTACAAATTGTTCCATTAATGCTTCTCAATTTCATGAATTATATGTTGCTCTGAAAGTCTCCCATGATCGTGTCATTGAGCTTGAAAAGACTAATTCTAAACTAAATGAGAAAATTGATCTGGATGATCAAGACAATTTGGTAAAACATCTTTCTAAACTAGAAGTTGAGCATTTTAATTTACAACTAAAATATCAACATCTTAAAGAAAATGTCAAAACCTCAAATATCAAGACATCTTGGATGCTCCGAGTTTGATGCGCGTTTTCGGATAAATAAACATGACGACAGATTCAAGCTCGGTGTTACACGATCGAAATTTGAAAGCCCAAATTTCTCAATTAAAGGGTGAAAAGAACAATGTGTTGGCTCCCAAATGCCTCCTCCTTTAGATTCTCGGTATTCTCAAACTTTTCATCTTCAAAACTTAGTAAATGCTTTACAAAAGGAAAACGAAAGCTTTCTAGAAGAAAATGAAAAAGTTAAGCGTCACTTTAAAGAGTTATATGTTTCAATGAAAGTCACTCATGACAAAAACAACGAAAAATAACTTCTTTACAAAATAAAATTGAGAATCGAGGGTCGGGAAAAGGGAAGCGCCACTTGTGTTTAATGAGAATTTCGCTCAAAGTCATCCTCTGAATGCAAATATCTGTGATCAAGTAAATATATTCCTCCTCATCTTAGGAATAATGAACTTGTGTTTAATAACTAATGTGCTCACCTTAAGGATAGTCTAGAATGTCTCCGTGAGATTGTGGAAGAGGACTTCATAAATAAGCCTCTTGATAGAGAAATTAGGTTTGCTTGCATTCAGGCCAAACGATCTCAGGAGCTGCTAGAATGTCTAATTGCAACATGTCCTAAATCCGTAGGTGCAAAAGGTAAAGTTGTGATGCCTTGTTCTATGACTAGTGCCAAGCACACAAACTATTCCATGCCCAGTTTTAAGAAAGTAAACACTTATGTGCCTTCCAGTAGTTCAGATCCTTACACATCTAGTTCAGAATGCAAAAGTAGATCAACCAACTAATGTTCCCATAATTCCCTCTATAGGAGTCGGTGACATTAAGGCAAGCGGTCAAAGCCTCCGAGCAATACCAAGCAAGATAGGACCTCGCAAGCTAAGAATGTGCATTGGAAGAGTAGAAGACCAACCTAGGAGCTTTATGTTTGTGTTGAATAAAGCGAATCGTGTTGATTCTAGTATTAGCCATAGGCGTCTTGTAATTAATTCAAATTCGATACTATCGCAAACCATGTAATGATGTCCGCTTGAATTACATTGCTAATCATGAATGTGGTGTGAATGTTTTGTCTAATTGTAAGATATTGGATTTCACATACACATCAAACCATAACACAAAGTAGGCGTACAAGAGGTTTTTAGAGAGAGAAAGTTAGAGGTTTAGGGAACTTTAGTGAGAGAAAGAAAAATCTTATTATTAGCTCCAACTCTCTACCTTGGAGGGTATAGAGTATTTATAGTCTTACAATAAAACGCCACACATCGGGCTGTGGATCAGGCATACAGTGGGTAAAGACCCGTCCGTCCTCCACGGTGTTACCAAACTAAATACTACTTAACATAAAATAACTACGACTACGAGCTTTCTAACGATTACATATACTTGAGGTGACCGACTCTTTAATACCTTGAATTTCTAATTCTAACAATCTCCCCTAAGGAGGTCACCTCAATCATGTACTAAAATTACATTGAATACAAGCAGATATTACATTAAAAATTGTTCTTGCATTCTTGATGTAGTACTTTGCTCAAGTCGGTAGTCATTGATTCTTCTCATTGCATGTTTGGTTAATCCAAGTGGAGGTCTTTCTTGATCCACGTGATAATAATCTTGAGCGATTTTGAGATCATCGGTTATCAAAATCTACGAGACATCCATTGTGGGTTGGAATATTGTGATGTTGTGACTTTCGGACCGACATGCTCACATTCGGATCATGATATCTTCTCATCGAGTAGCGGAAGCTTTCGTTAACTCATGATATTGGCGGCAGAAAGCGAAGCATTGAGTGAAAATATCGAGTCATTGGAGCATAGATCATGATTACTTTTGAGATAAATGTGTGGTGTGAGCATGCGGCTAAGGATTGACCGCATCATTTCGATCACCGCAAACGTCGGGCGTACACGCATACAACGATTAGCAATAAAGCGTCACGAAAGTGTCTTTGACCACTTCGTTGAATTGAGGTACACGCCCACGGTTCCCGTTGATCGGTACATGTATCGCCTGTAATCGGGAAAATTCGAAGAATTTCCTTGACAGGTTTCGCAATGCTCTATTTGTTCTCAAACCGAACGTCTCAAAGAAGACAACACGGAGTGAGTGAACCGGTAATTTAAGTCCACCGATTGATGAAAAGATATTTGAAAAACAATCGTGTATTGCTCAATAGAAATTGTTTTGCAATACAACGAAGGTTTTATTGAAAATCAATTATCAATCATAAAAGCACCTTTGATTTGAAAAATTAGTACATGGTCGATGTGCTAAAGAAAAGAGTTTTAAGCACGAAGACCATTTTTCAAAGGTATCCGTCAATCCATAACTCGAACCATGATTGATTCAAGAGATTGAATCGCCCCATTGTTTTGTTCGGTTGTCACATGGTTGATCTATATAATAGATCTCACATGCCACCTACCAGAGCTTGTTTGATGTTGGCTCGAAGGCTTTCCATCTTCATTGTGAATATGTTAACACATCACTAAGATGTTTCGCAATACCACAAGGATAATGCGTGGGACTCAAGATATAGTCTCTCTTTCCACATTGTGTGAAAGCAGAGTCTTCATGGAAAGTGTCCTAAGGAGATTTATTGATGATCTCGTGGCTCTAGACTCAATTTGTGCATATTTGGATCCTATATCGGAGACTAGGAGAGGGTCTCCTTCTTTAATATCAACAATCTCTAGGAGAAAGTCGATAGATAATGTCGGTTCCCGTGAGAATGAAACAAGTCCTTTTAAGAGGAACTTGAGTGGTTTGGAAAGTTGAAGTGCGGTGCGTCCTTTGGGTCCATGACGTCTTGTCTTTAATACCGATGTTACCATCAATAGCATATGAATTGAACCCGGTTTACGCCCTAAGGTTGAATATATGGAGGGCTATTTGTTTTCACCCTTTTCTCATTCAATTCTTTTCATTCTTCAACCCCTTCGATGCTTACCGAGACTTCACAAGCAAGAACCTTGTTGGGTTTGTTCTAGTACTAGCTCGATCTAAGTCCGCACTCTTCCCATATCTCATTTTCTCCTTTTATCATCATACCTAAGAACTCTACACTAACTAGTGGATAGTCCCCGGTAGATCCCTCGGGTTACGGCGGAACATGGGAACACATACCTAACCTTATCATCCTTATATCACCATACATAAGTAAAGTTGGTCGGTCTATTTGGTATTGTTCATCTGCCATAGAAACCAATTGAAAACCATTTGAAACACAATCCATGTGCTTGTGATATATTATCAAAGCATTTTGCACCTGAATTATTTTTTGATAATTTTAGAATAAGAGCTCCCCCTCAAGATGTGCATCAAGTGATTGAAATCGTTTTGCACACGGAGGCAAGAGAAAGAGTCAACTTCTTTGAATTCCATTTTCTAAAAGATATCAACATCACTTCCCTAATCAGATCAAGTAGATAAAGCATTTTCGGGAAGGATGTGGTTTTCACAATTTTGCTCCCCCTCAATATGTGCATCAAGGTTTGAAAAGATTTTTGCACACACTAGAGGGAACATGCACATTGATATAAATTGATCAAGTTTCAAATCTTTGTGGTTTAAGATAGATGCTCCCCCTCAACAAGTGCATGGAAAATTTGAAAATTTGAAATCGTTTGGCACATGTGGGAAGGAGAGCTTGTACATCCTTATAAAACCATTTACCGAAATATCAGTTTAAATTCAATTTAAATCACAAATTCTCCCCCGATCACAATTATCAAATCATTTGATAATTGTGATCTCTTGTAGATTTAACTTGATTTTGAAAGCTTTTAAGGAGAATTGTGACTTGATTATGAAAGCAGTTTAACTGATAAGGATCGGATATTAAGACTTTAAAACTCCATTGATTAAACATGCATGAATATCTTTTGAAAACAATTGAATGACAAATAGCTTTTTAATTTAATTGAAATCATTCTCCCCCTCAAACAATGACATAGGTTGTTGTTTGAGAGATAGATATTTTGACAAATAAGTCCAGATGATTATTAAAAATAGAGTCCGAGTTATTTTTCAAAGCGATTAGTTTTCGATGATAAATGTTTAAAGAATCGAGCATGGAATTTTGAAAACATGATAAAGTATGGCTCGTTCTTTCTTTGAAAAGCAGTTCTTGCTGAAATGACAATAAACCATTGTTTCTCTTTCTCCCAAAATATTTTTTGATTTTTGATTTTTTTTTTTTTTTTTTAAGAATTGAACAACATCTTAAGTCTGTGTCATTCTTTGAATGACAGACACAAAGACCGTAGATATTATCGAACCGAGAAAACATGACAAATTGACAATATTTTTGAAGATTTTTGAATTTTTGATTTTTATGGATTTTGAAAGTTTTATAATTTTCTATTTGATTTTTGAGAGTTTTATAATTTTGTATTTTGTTTTTCGAATAAATATTTACAAGAGATAGATGAAGAAAACCTTTACTCCTCTTCTTCCTCTTGAAGGCGTTTGAGTGTTTCGGTTGAAGGCTTTTAAGGCCAAGTAGTGGAAGAATAAACTCAAAACGTTCTCTAGGAAGAGCTTTGGTGAAGATGTACGCTAAGCGGTATTCGGTCCTCACAATGTAAAGTTCCACCACACCGTTTTCCACTTGTTCCCGATGAAATGATGTTGAATGTCGATGTGCTTTGCTCTTGAGTGTTGTACGTTGTTTCATGAGAGAGCAATAGCACTTTTATTATCATAGTACAGAGGGATTTTGTTAAATTCAAAACCATAGTCGATAATTGGGATCTCATCCATAGGATTTGAGAACAACAAGATGACATGGCTATGTATTCAGCCTCTGTAGAGGAAATAGAAGTACTCATTTGCTTCTTTGAAGACCACTCACAAGCTTATCACCCAAAACGATCACCTCAGACGTACTTGACGAGTAACTTGACATCCTGCATGAGCAGCATCTGCATAGGTCGCTCGTGACATACCGGTGTCCTTTGGGTACCAAAGTCCCATATTGATGGTTCCTTGGAGATACCGAAGACCCGTTTAACCGCTTCAAGGTGCTTTTAGTAGGCTTAGCACGGTATCTAGCACACATGCAAGCGATGAACAAGATGTCTAGTCTACTAGTTGTGAGGTACATCGGGATCCAATCATACTACGATATTTCGTTTGGTCTACCATGATCCCCGAGTGGTCCTCATCTAGTTTAGTTCGTTCAATCATGGGAGTGTCAGCAGGTCACATGAATCAAATCCAAATTTCTTTAAAATCTCATTTGCATATTTAGATTGATTTATGAAGATGCCTCCGGGACTTCGTGAAATTTGTAATCCCAAGAAAATGACATTTGTCCCATCATTGACATTTGAAATTTTGAACCCATTTCATTTGAAAATGGTCACACTCATTGGGGTCGGTCGAGGCAAAGATGATATCATCAACATAAATTTGAACATGAATTAAATGTTTGCTGTCTTTACGGTGAACAATGTTGGATCAACTGCTCCTTTGCTAAATCCGGTAGATAGAAGAAACTTTGATAGCGTATCATACCATGCCCTTGGAGCTTGCTTTAAACCGTAAAGACCCTTCTTCAAGCGATAAGCGTGAGTAGGATGCTCTTGATTCACAAATCCTTCCGGTTGGTGGCGAGACGACTTCTTTAAGATCTCCATTCGAAATGCCGTCTTTACATCCATTTGATAGACTACCATATTCTTACTAGCGACATTAGCCAAAAGATTACGATTGCCTCGATTCGAGCAACTAGAGCAAAAGATTCTTCAAAGTCAATACCCTCCTCTTGACGGTATCCTTTAGCAACTAATCGAGCCTTGTTCTTCAACACATCACCATGCTCATCAAGTTTCACTTTGAAGATCCATTTTAGAGCAATAATCATAGCACAATCTGAGCGGTACTAACTCTCATACATCAATTCGATCAAACTCATGAATTTCTTCTTGCATGGCATTGAACCACTATCTTCATTCATGGCGGTTTTAACATCTTTTGGTTCGATCTTAGAGTACGGAGTTGAAGAAGCACCATAAGGCATCGGTTGCAAGTTGTTTCCGTGTGGATCTTTGGACGAGAGGATTTCGATGATGTTGTCTAATGGATGATCGTGAGTCTATTTTACGAGGTGTTCATGTGGTAGTTGTTGAGGGATGAAGTAGCAGAGTCGATGTCTCTGAAGAAGATGGTTATGATGAAGATTCGGGAGCAAATATGTTTTCAAATGGAGCATCTTCGGGAGTAGCAAAGGGATTAACTTCATCATTGATGCGAAACATTTCCATGATGTACATTCGAAGATTGATGATTTGTTGATGAGGCGAGTGTGATCGAGCAGCGCTTCTTGACTTAATGATATTGAGGCGAAGGATTGACTTCGTTCATAGGGATATGAGCGACCTACATTGTAGGAATCGATAGTTCATTAGCACTTGGCTCATAATGTTCATCAAACATAGGATCAAACAATTTCTTTAAATCATCTTGGGATGGAGGTACATATGGAGTTCTTGGAGAAGAATTTGGTACAAGGGATGAACCAATGGAATTGTTTTGAAGTGCGGGTCTGAATGGATTATCCAGAGCCATTTGACCGGTCGGTTCATCGAGCGTAACGTGAATTGTTTTGTGATATTACGGGTTCTCTTGTTGTAGATTCGGTAACCCTTACGGTTTGGTGCATAACCAACAAAACCCAATATCTCGCCTTTGCTCTTAATTTACCTAAATCTTGTTGTCATTTGTTGGATAGCATAAAGCTCCAAACACACGAAGGTAGGAGAGATCGGGTTTTCGTTTATGAACAAGTTCATATGGAGTTTTCCATGAGAGGTGTGTATAAAGGAGCGATTTTGGGTGTAGCATGCGGTGGCAATGGCTTGACCCATAGAAACATTGGAACCTTCGAATAAATAAGCATTGTTCTTGCGGCTTCTACAAGAGTTCGATTTCGTCTTTCAACTACACCGTTCGTTGAGGAGTTCGTGGAACACTTCTTTGATGGTGATTCCAACACTTTCATAAAAGCGAATAAAGTCTTTGTTGACAAACTCGTGCCATTGTCATTCGAACAATTACATCGTATTGTTGAGTCGAACTCAAGTCGTTTGATTAGTTTGATGATAACATCCGAGTTTCATCCTTTTCCTTAAAAACTTTACCCAAGTAAATCGAGTAGTCATCAACAACTACTAGAATGTATTTCTTCCCATTTATCGTTTGCACTCTCATTGGTCCGCACGGATCCATATGAAGGGTATGAAGAACTTCCATTCTGAATTTGTGGGTTTTGGTTTGTGGGCATATTTCGTGCTTTTACCCAATTGGCAAGTGAACAAAGATGATCTTTTCATATTTTAACTGGGTAAGCCTCGACAAGATCCTTTTCGGAAAGGTTGTTTATGGTCTTTGAAGTTCAAGTGATTGAGACGACGATGCCATAACCAAGACTTTGTTTTAGAAGCCTTTGATATCAAGCGATTGGAGAGGACTTCATCATGTCATCGATAGAGATGGTGTATAGGTTAGAACCTCGAGTACCTCTTAATAATTCTACACCATCAAGTTCTCTAACGAAGCAAGTATGTTTTCTAAAAGCCACTTCTAGATCGGAATCACGAATTGACCAACAAAGAGCAGTTGTGACCAAGACCTTCCACATAATATACCCATAAACTTGAAATCTTGTGAGAAGAACTCAAATAGCCCAAATGAATCCTGTGAGAATCAATTGCTACAGAAACACTCTCTGACTATCTTTATCAACCCATATGTGGACAATTTGAAGTGACCACTTAAAGAAGAAAACTTGATATACCAAACTTGAAACTGAAGTCGAATTCCCCACATTTGTATCTTAAGCTTGCACTTAATGATGGAAGAACGGTGTAGAGAATTTATGCTCCAATAAAATCTCTAAGTACTCAATACTCAACCAAAGTATGAGACATTAACACCTCTTGTGATTATCCACAACGACATTTGTGTGTGTCATCGAGTAAAACCACGTAACTCCTTAAAGTGATAGTTAACCAGGTCTTCAACCATCCACCCCGACTGCTGGTAACTAGATAAGACAAGACTTCAACTCAAATTCTTAAGCTCGGGCAAGTTATCAAATAAGAACACGCCTTTGTGAAAGTCAACTTCAATCTCAAATAAGTCATAAATGATTAACTCCGAAGTAATCAACTTGTATCAAAAGCCCAACACGTGAATAAACATACAATCGGATGTATATTGATCCACTGAATGAACTGGAACAAATCATACCTCAACATTAAAGCCTTCTTCCTAAAAGTATTCATGTAGAGAGGCGATCCGAAGACTCACCAATAGTATCTTTGAAGCGGATGAGGTAGTCATTTTCCTTAATGTTCATGTGGTTGATTTATAGAGTGCACAATAATCCGTGAAGATTTGGCAAAGGGATACCAAAGAGCGGATCATTATTCATGAACAGTAACCCGTGAAGATTTGGCAAAGAAGTACCAAAGAGCGGATCATTATTCATGAGTGCAACAACAATGAAAGTCATTAACAATGCCTTGAGGAATAACTGGAGATCAGAAGTACTCATCAAACATATCTTGACATCCAAATATTCAAACATCCCAAACAGTGAATCCCATATATCCTTAGTAAGTGAAGCATTAGGCGTTGAAGGAGAGTCATATGACCATAATTCAAGCATCCATCAACATGTAGTATATGCACTCTTCTCCCCCTCAAAAATTGCATCCGAAGTTGCCATTTTTGACTTGAACAAGTGAATAAGAATATACACCAATGAACGTAGATCCACTTGAAGGTTGAAAGATCGTGGAAAAACATGAAGCTTGTTGATGAAGAATGTCGATGAGAATGGTCATACACATGAAGATTTCTCTTCTTTGAAGATAAAGCGCCTTGAAGCGTACACTTTTCTTTTCTTTGAGGAACGGGCCTGAAGTGTTATCTGCAGACGCCATAGTGTTGAAGAACGAGGCCTGAACTGATGTGAACAGACGTCATAGCCGGTTGAATATCAAGGTTGAGTTACTTGAACCAATGAATTCTGAGATATCAATCCTTGTGTTATCCATACTTTAAACCAGTCCATGTATTGAAGGATCGAAATATCTGCAACAGAGTAAGGACTACCTGCACTAACATCATAAGTTTGATTGCATATATATTGGTTAGTTACATTAGTATCCAAACCCTTTGGAGGTTCACGATCAACCTTGATTTTGTCATCAGAAAACAGCTTTCCGGTAGGAATCCACCTAAGTCTAGCATCCTTAAACATTCTACCAGACGGTATCCACTTATGGAAAGGTCTAGAATTGTAAGGCTTTTTATGCATAGTGGAAGACTTATCTTTGTTCCTAGTTTCCAAAGATTTAGCAGTTGGTATCCATCTAGGCAAAGTTTTTGGTTTGCTTTGCTTCATAACATGTTGAACCTTAGTCACATTAGTAGTCTTAGTGGATTGTACCTTGGCATGTGAATTAGGAAAATGTTTCTTATGTGAAAAAGACTCAGAATTTCTAGTTTTGTTTTCTACATGCTTAGCATTCTTATGCACGTAACTACTCTTAGATGTCGCCAATCCCTAGTCTTTGAGTGTTCCTAGGTAGTGGTTTACAACTACTAGCAGTTCTTTGAAATCGTAGAATTCATCACCCTAGGTCTTGCACCTAAAATTCCGTCTTTTCGAATCTGTGCCTTTTTCCTAGCTTTTATAGATAATAGTTCTTCCACAAGTCTTTCATATCATATGAATTACGGGTTTTAATGCTTGGTTTTGACACTGCCGAACTAATCCTAGAGGTCTTTGGGAGTAAAAGTAGTCGTATGTTGAGGTTTAGAGGAACTAGAAGCATGACTCTTAGGTAACAGGTGAAGTGATTGGTTTTGACAAAACTTGTTTCTCATCAACTTGGGGGGCAAACCGTGTTTTTGAAAATTTTAGTCTTTCGGATATAAATGCAGTAGGCTTCCTAACAACAAACCGGTTTCTAATGGGTTGAGAAACTGGTTTCCCCAAGGTTGATGGTTTTGTAAACTTAGTGCTCACACTTTTCCCTACAGTTTTCCTAAGCTCATTCTTTAAGGCAACAATAGCGAAACTCTTATCCTGAAGTTGAGCTTTGAGTTCATCAATTTTTTCTATCAAAGAGTTTGTTTTTTCCATTGACTTAGTTCTAGCTTTTTGTGAGTCACTTAGTTCTATGTGATGCTTTCTCAAAGACTCATTTTCCTTTAGTAATTTAGCCACATAAATTGACAGTTCATTATTTCTTGTTATAATAGCATCAATGTCTTGTGTATTCATGACTAAATTACTTTTCTCATTCAAGACGAAATATGTTTCTTGATTGTAAATGGTTGACTCTTTGTCTTGAAGTTGAGCTTTCAAAGTGTTAATTTCAAAACTTCACGAATTCGTGAAGTTTCGGTTTTACATGGTTTGTTAAGTTGAAAACTTTCTTCTTTACTCGAATCGCGATTTCAAGTGAAATGCAATGTTTTCAAGATTTGAGAATTTGTTTGAAAGTTCATCAAAAGCCTTCTTATCAACCATTCTTTTGTTTTGAAACACTTAATCTCGAGACTCACCTCGATGTGAACATTTATGAAAGTCATGTTCGACATCATGATCGAATGTTTAAGTACTTTAGCGGATGCTCTATGTTGAGCATAAAGGGTACCTCATTACATGACACCGCTTAATTTACGGTCCGATATCGGCATCCACATCATGTGTAACAAGAGTCCTTTGGACATGAATGTGTCAAGCTTATCAATCTCGAGCCTCGTATTCGGTGCCAATCGATCCATCATCCGGTGTTTTACCCAACTCATCATTATTTGTTGTCTCGGACATTACGCATTCAAGAACACCCGATTCTTCAACGGATACATTACCCAACTTATCACAACAATCTCTCAATCGCACGGACACTCATCCACTTTTTCATCTCGTCTCGAGTAACTTCCTCAATATACTTCTCCACATTATCCATGAGATGGATAAGTGTCTCCATGAACACACCAATTTCCATTCCAGTGTGTTTCTTAAAAGACACTTCATCATGTCTTGATCATAATCGATGTGAATTCCCTACTTATGAATGATCGAAATTGGTTGTGGATCACTTGAAGTGCAAGACCTTGGAACTACCCTTTTGAACCTTTTCTTTATCAAGTTGTTGTTCTAATTGTTCTAAGTTCAATAGTAACGTTCCCGTTAATGTGGATAAGTCTTGACGGAAAATGGCAATGCATGTTCATTCCATTCTTATCGGTGTGAGTAACATGAGGTGTGAGTGAAGTAGATGATAAGGTTCAATGCTACTTTCCTTTTGCATGGCATTCTGTAGTCTAAACAGGTGCAATTCTCTTTCTTCAGACTCTGAGCACGAAGATCTCACATCCTCATTGATTAATTCAAGCATCTTTAATCGTTCGATGTAGCATTCATTATCATTGTTGTCCACAACATCATACAATTTAAGCACTTCAAATCACCGGGTCGATGAGAGTAAGACATGATGTGGTAGAATGCACGGATTTTACAAGTCTATGATTTTGTCACACCCCAAAATATCGCAATGAACGATAGTGTCATTGGGGTATGGCGTCATAGCACAAAGTATGGATACTAAAACGACCTCTATAATGAGACGTTTTGAAAAGTTTACCATTCGATTAAATAAGTTAAAGTTTACAAAACAAGAGATTCCAAAGTTTGATAATACATAAAGGTTTACAAAACATGTCGAATGGTAATTGATAAAAGCACAAGACTCAATGTATGCCATGTGACCCAAAAGCCCCATGAAATGCTATCACCTTACGACCGAGATAAACATGCTAAAAGTGTCAACACAAGGTTGGTGAGTTCATAAGTTTCTTGAAAATGATTTGAAAAGTCTTTAAAGAATGTTTCACAAGAAAGGCATCGAATCCACCCGGTTCCAAGTCCCACCCATACAAAACTTGCAACCTGTGTGTGTTTACGACCGCCAAGACATAGAATTGTCAATCTTGTTTGTAAGTAGGACATATGCGCATACGATATATACAAGTACTTAATGCTAAGAATCACAGCCAACTGAACCTCTTGACAAGTCTACATTGTTTGTTGTGTCTCATTGAATAACAGATTATATTCACCCCAGGTCAAGTCATCAGGGACCTAAGGGTGGGGGCATTAGCCCGATAGTACTATCAATACCTCTCCGCCGGCTCCCGCAGGAGTTAACCAGTTGCTAAAGTATGTATGTTGATGCATAATTGAAAACAAGTTTAGCACATTAAGGCACATATCGCAATAAACCACACATAATGTCCAAAGAGTATAAAGTATAGTGTAACACAATTATATAAATGGTTTGAGTATTCGCAAGAGTAAAACAAGTATTTAAGCATGTATCTCCCCAAAGAGTGTGTAAGAATTTAAACGAGTAAAAGCGGGGTATGAACTCACCTGGTATGATTGATATGCTAACAAAATGAAGTGCACGAAAATGATGCTTGGAAAATATCCGCGACAAAAGTGTATGATAAAGATGATGATGTTTGGATGTGATGAGAGCAAGATGAGCACCGAACCCGAACTAAACCCACAATCTACAACTAGAAATGAACCCTTAAGCTTGGACTAATCTTGATGAACTTGAAAAATTCTCCTTGGTTGTTCTTGATGTGTGTCGAATGGGAGATGAGAAAAGAGAGGATATGTGTAGTCATTTGTATATTATTAGTATAAGTGCAAGTATAGAAGATATTTTAGTACCAAAAGTAGTGTGAATCACCCTTGTGTCGACAAGGGTGAGTAGTATAGAGTTAATGTGCATTTTTTTTTTATTAAGTATGTATGTAGTGTAAATGTATAAGTATTTAAGGGGTAAGTAATAATTTGTATACACATTTGAGTATTTAGGGTAGCGTTAGATAAAAATAAATTTTAACGGGTCAAGATAAAATATATTGAGGTCATAAAAATTATAAAAATACATTTCTTGAAAAATTTGAGTGAAATAATAATAATCGTATAGTATTTAAGAAAACCGTCGTAATTATATAAATATAACAATTTATATACAAAATAAATTTAAAACACTGGGTAAACTCATAATATTATTTTTATAATCTTAATATGAGTATTAAAATATATCAGGATTATTTTTGGAAGTGTCGGATCAAATGTTCAAATAATGTTTACGCGATAGCGTTTATTTAATAAGAAAATAAACGTTTAATGTAAAATGCAAAACCCATGCATAAATTGATATGAAATGATGAATATGTAGTTTGAGAAATGACCGGAAATTGAGAATTGTGACAGATTTAAACCGAGAAATAGAATCTTTCGCGGGATTTTACTAAAATCAAGACCAAACCGTTAAGCAATGACCAATGGAATGTGTTAAGATGACTGATGGATCGACACAATGATAGAAAATTGTGTGCTAGGTCTTATGATTGTTTGTGGGATAAGCAGAGATGTTGTTTGGTTGTGATTTGGGTTGGTTGTTGCACGATTTTATGGAGAAATTTAGGTCTAAAAAACTTAAAAGCTCAATAACTTCCTTTCGGAGAGGATTTGGGCCTTGAAAATTCGTTTCACGACATCATGGTGAAACCTCACAATATTCGTGCTGTTCGGTCGCTTTGACGGTATTTCATTTGAAAGCGGAGTTACGGATCAAAAGTTATGGCCGTTTGAAGTTTTGACGTAAAAGTCAACTTTGGTCAAACCTCTTCTTCGTAAAATCAACCAAGTCGCTATAACCCTTGAACCAAGTCGCTAAGCACCAAGTCGCTAAGTAGCAACTCGCTAAATCACCAAATCGCTAAGCACCAAGTCGCTACACGGTCAAGTCGCTAAAGAGCAACTCGCTAAATCACCAAATCGCTAAGCACCAAGTCATTACACGGTCAGTCGCTAAACAAAGAACTCGCTAAGGTCCAAGTCGCTAAGAATACTAAGTTGCTAACAATTTGCACCGCAACTCGCTAACACTTTCTCAAGCAAGTCGCTAACCTCACAAAGTCGCTAGTCAGTAGTGGAGAATCCACTAACTTGTACTATTTGTCGCTTGTCTCAAAAGACAAGTCGCTAGGACCAAGTCGCTACCACTTAAGCGCAACTCGCTACCAACTTACAAAGCAAGTCGCTACCAAGAATAACAATCCGTGGCTCAAGTCGCTAGCAAGAAAATCTCAAAACACCACTTTTCAATCCAAAACAACCCAACCACGATGATTCAAGCTTACCAAATCAAAACCCAAGCACATACAATGATTCTAAACACAAAAATACACTCAAGATTCAAACTTTAACACAAGAAATGATCCAATGATGCAAAAACCACTAAACTTTTTCAAACTCAAAACCACTAGAAATCCAAAGATATGTAAGAGATGATCTAACCATGGCTCTTGATACCAATTGTAAGATATTGGATTTCATACACATCAAACCATAACACAAAGTAGGCGACAAGAGGTTTTAGAGAGAAAGTTAGAGGTTTAGGAACTTTAGTGAGAGAAAGAAAAATCTTATTATTAGCTCCAACTCTCTACCTTGGAGGGTATAGAGTATTTATAGTCTTACAATAAAATGCCACACATCGGGCTGTGGATCAGGCATACAGTGGGTAAAGACCCGTCCGTCCTCCACGGTGTTACTAAACTAAATACTACTTAACATAAAATAACTACGACTACGAGCTTTCTAACGATTACATATACTTGAGGTGACCGACTCTTTAATACCTAGAATTTCTAATTCCTAACACTAATGCTGTCAAGTGCCCAGTTAAAATTGTTAATGCTAAAAATCATGCTAAGAAGGCTAAAAGGAAAAGACGAAAGAAAGTTAGAAAATAGTGGAAACCCACAGGAAGAACACTTAGTAAGATAGGTTATCAATGGATACCTTTTGGTCATAAGACTAATCAGTTCTTTCCTCAATCTGCTAAGACAATGCCCACTAGAAAATAGATGCCTACTGGTAGAACTATTCCTTTAAGAAGTGAACATACTTTGAATAGGTCAAATCTGACACCAAAGACCGCATCTATTCCTAATGATTCCATTGCTTCTATTTCGATATGAATGTTTCTACTCGATGTGGGTGTTCCAATCATGTTATTAACCAAATGGAACCCATTATTGCATGGGGTTCCCAATTATCCGATTATCCATTCTTGTATGTGTTCAACTGCAGATCGTTCAAATCATTCGTGGTACACGGACTCAGTCGTTCCAAGCATATGATCGAGATCGATGCGGCTCATGAACTTCGTGAGCAAATTTATCGGGATAGTTAGATTCGGGAACGATCATTTCGGTTCAATTATGGGTTATGGAGATTATGTTGTTGGTGAAAGTGTTATCTCCGGGGTATATTATGTAGAAGGTCTTGGTCATAACTTTCTCTCTGTTGGTCAATTACGTGACTCGATCTAGAAGTAGCCTTGAGAAAACATACTTGTTTCAGTAAGAGAACTTGATGGAAAAGAACTTTAAGAGGAACTCGTGGTTTAAATCTATACACCATCTCTATCGAAGATATGATGAAGTCTTCTAATTTACTTATTGTCAAAGGCTTGAAAACAAAGTCATGGTTATGGCATCGTCGTCTCAATCACTTAAACTTGGCACCATCAATGATCTCTCCGAAAGGACTTAGTTGTAGGTTTACCTAGACTTAAGTATGAAAAGGATCATTTTGTTCAAGATGCCAATTGGGGAAAAAGCAAGAAGTATGCTCATAAACCCAAACCTACAAACTCAATCACAGAAGTTCTTCATACAATTCACATGGACCTATGTGGACCAATGAGAGTCGAGAATATCTTTGGGAAGAAATATGTGTTAGTTGTGGTTGATGATTACTCTAGATTCACCGGTCAAGTTCCTAAAGTCAAAGGATGAAACTCAGATATCATCATCAAACTCATCAAATAGTGCGAGTTCGACTTAACAAAACCGTCGAGAATCATCCGAGCAGACAATGAAACCGAGTTTGTTAATAAACAACTTAGTGAGTTTTATGAAAGTATTGGAATCGGTCATCAAAGAAGTGTGCCACGAACTCCTCAGCGAGCGGTGTAGTTGAAAGACAATCGAACTCTTGTGGAAGCCGCAAGAACAATGTTGATTTACTCAAAGGTTCCAATGTTTCTACGAGGTGAAGCCATTGCCACGCATGCTACACACAAAATCGATCCCTGATTCACACTTTTCATGGAAAAACTCCATATGAACTTGTCCACAACAGAAAACCTAATCTCTCATTCCTTCGTGTGTTTGGTGCATTGTGTTATCCAACTAATGAGGGCCAAGACTTAGGCAAACTTAAAGCTAAAGCGGACATTGGAGTATTTGTGAGATATGCACCGAACAAAAAGGGATACCGAATCTACAACAAAAGAACCCGAAATATCATGGAAACAATTCACGTTACATTTGATGAGCTGACCGGTCCAATGGCTCCAGACAACCCCGCCTGACCCGCATCATCATGTAGTCCCATCGGTTCTACTCTTGTTTTCGACTCCTCGCCAAAGAACTCCGTATGTACCTCCTTCGAAGATGACTTGAAGAAACTGTTTGATCCAATGTTTGATGAACATTATGAGCCAAGTGCAAATGATCTGTCAATTCCTACAACAGAGGTCGCTCATATCCCCGTGAATGAAGTCAATCCTTGATCTCAATATCATTAAGTCAAGAAGCGTCTGCCGATCACTCTGTCTCATCAACAAATCATCAATCTTGAATGTACATCATGGAACATTTCGCATCAATGATGAAGTTAATCCCTTTGCTACTCCGAAGATGCTCCATTTGAAAACATATTTGCTCTGAATCATCATCGAACCATCTTCATCGAGACATCGACTCGCTACTTTAGTCCCTCAACAACGACCACATGAACACCTCGAAAATGGACTCATGATCATCCATTGGACAACATCATTGGTAATCCTCTCGTCTAGTATCCACACGGAAACAACTTGCAACCGATGCCTTATGGTGCTTCTTCAACTCCATACTCTAAGGTCGAACCAAAAGATGTTAAACTGCTATGAATGAAGACGGTGGTTCAATGCCATGCAAGAAGAAATTCATGAGTTTGATCGATTTGATGTATGGGAATTAGTACCTGCTCCAGATTGTGCTATGATCATTGCTCTAAAGTGGATCTTCAAAGTGAAGCTTGATGAGCATGGCGATGTATTAAAGAATAAGGCTAGATTGGTTGCAAAAGGATACCGCCAGGAGGAAGGTATTGACTTTGAAGAATTATTTTCTCCTGTTGCTCGTATCGAGGCAATCGAATCTTCTTGGCTAACACCGCAAGTAAGAACATGGTAGTCTATCGGATGGATGTAAAGACGGCATTTCTTAACGGAGATCTTAAAGAAGTCGTCACGTCGCCCAACCCGACGGCTTTGTGAATCGAGCATCCTACTCACGTTTATCGTTTGAAGAAGGCTCTTTACGGTTTAAAGCAAGCTCCAAGGGCATGGTATGATACGCTATCAAAGTTTCTTCTATCTACGGATTCAGAAAGGAGCGATTGATCCAACGTTGTTCACCGTGAAGTCGGAAAACATTTAATTCACGCTCAAATTTATGTTGATGATATCATCTTTGCCTCGATGACCCCAATGAATGTGATCGTTTTCTAATGAAATGGGTTCAAAATTTCAAATGTCTATGATGGGACAAATGTCATTTTCTTGGGATTACAAATTTCACAAAGTCCGGAGGCATTTTTATAAATCAATCTAAATATGCAAATGAAATTTTAAAGAAATTTGGATTTGATTCTAGTGACCTGTTGACACTCCCATGATTGAGTGTACTAAAGCGGATGAGGACCACTCGGGGATCATGATAGACCAAGCGAAATATCGTAGCATGATCGGATCACGATGTACCTCACACCGATGACCGATATTCTGTTTGATGTATGCATGTGTGCTAGATACGAGGCTAAGCCTACCAAAAGCACCTTGAAGCGGTTAAGCGGGTCTTCGGTACCTCCAAGGAACCATCAATATGGGACTTTGGTACCAAGGACACCGTATGTCACTAACAAAGATATGCGATATGCGGATCATGCAGGGGTCAAGATACTCGTCAAGCATGCGTGCCAAGGAGCTCGGTTTTGGGTGATAAGCTTGTGAGTCGGTCGTCAAAGAAGCAAATGAGTACTTTATTTCCTCTACAGAGGCTGAATACGTAGCCATGTCATCCTGTTGTGCTCAAATCCTTTGGATGAGATCTCAATTAACTGACTATGGCTTTGTATTCAATAAAATCCCTCTGTACTGTGATAATAAAAGTGTTATTGCTTTCTCATGCAACAACGTTCAACACTCAAGAGCTAAGCATATCGACATTCGACATCATTTCATCAGGGAACAAGTGGAAAAAGGTGTGGTGGAACTCTACTTTGTGAGGACTAAATACCAATTAGCAGACATCTTCACCAAAGCTCTTCCTAGAGAACGTTTTGAGTTTATCCTTCCACGTCTTGGTCTAAAGAGTTTACAACCGGAAACTCTCAACCGTCTCCAAGAGGAAGAAGAGGAGTAAAGGTCTTTATTCATCTATCTCTTGTATATATTTATTCAAAAAGCAAAATACAAAATTTGAAAAACCCTCAAAAAGAAAATATAAAAATATAAATTTCCCAAAATCCATAAAATTAGAAAATCTTGAAAATTCCAAAATATTGTTATTTTGTCATGTTTTTCCTTATTCGATATCATCTACGAACTTTTGTTGACATTCAAAGAATGTCACGGGTTTTAGATGTTCTTGAATGCACATAGTTTTGTTTAAAAAAAAAAAAAAAATGAGGCGGAGAAAATGGTGGTTTATTGTCATTTCATGCAATAACCCATTTTAAAAGTAAAGAACAGAGCCATGCTTTATCTTATTCTTCAAATCTCATGCTCTGATTCTTAAAACAAATGTTTGTCATCTAAAAAGACAAATGTTTATCCTTCCAAATATTTTTCCGTCTAATGATTCTTCTGAAAAATATTTGCCATCTAATGAAAACTAAAATTGCTTTGAAAATACCTCGTACTCTGTTACTCGTGTAAATCAAAATCTCTATCTCTCAATCAACAACTTGTGTCGATTGAGGGGGAGAATGATTTTATTCGAATTAAAAATGTTATTTTTCAAACAATTGGCACGTAAATGAGCAAGGTTTATTGTTGAAAAATCAAAAGAAATTATGTTTTACACAGTTGATTCAAAACATTTGCTAATATTATATTTTCAAAAGACAATCATGAATGTTTAATAATGGATTTTAAAGTCTCAAAATCCGATCCTTATCAGTTAAAACGTGTTCATAATCAATTCACAATTCTCCTTAAAAAGTTTTCAAAATCAATTTAAATCTACAGAGATCACAAATCTCAAAAGATTTGAAAATGGTGATCAGGGGAGAATTTGTGATTTAAATTGGATTTAATCTGATAATTCGGTAAATGGTTGTATAAGGATGTACAAGCTTTCCTTTCCACATGTGCCAAACGATTTCAAATTTTCCATGCACATGTTGAGGGGAGCATCTATATTAAACCACAAAGATTTGAAACGTGATCAATTTATCTCAATGTGCAGTCTTTTCCTAATATGTGCAAAACATGTTCAAATATCTATGCACATATTGAGGGGGAGCAAACTTTTGAAAACCTCATCCTTCCCCAATATGCTTCATCTACTTGATTTGATTAGGGAAGTGATGTTGATATCTTTTAGAAAATGGAATTCAAAGAAGTTAATTCTTCCTCTTGCCTCCGTGTGCCAAAAGATTTCAAATACATGAAGCACATATTGAGGGGGAGCTCTTGTTCTAAAAATAGCAAAAACAATTCAGGTACAAAATGCTTTGATAATATATCACAAGTATCTGGATTGATTTTCAAATGGTTTTCAATTGGTTCCAATGGCAGATGAACAATACCAAATAGACCGACCAACTTTATTTTATGTATGGTGATATAAGGATGATAAGGTTAGGTATTTGTTCCCATGATCCGTCGAACCGGAGGATCTACCGAGGACAATCCACTAGATAGTGTAGAAGTCCTTAGGTATATTGAAAAAAATGAGAAATATGAGATATGGGAAGAGTGCGATGAGGCGAGCTAGTCTTGGAATAAACCCAACAAGGTTCTAGTTATGAAGTCTCGGTAAGCATTGAAGGGTTGAAGAATGAAAAGAAAATGAATGTGAAAAGGGGTGAAAAGAAATAGCCCTTCAATAATTCAACCTTAGGGCGTAAACCGGGTTCAATACATGTACTCTTGGTGTTTACTAAGGTAACACGGTATTGAAGACAAGGCGTCATGGACCCGATGACGATTGCACTAAACTTCCCAAGCTACTCAAGTTCCTCTTAAAAGGGCTTGTTTCATTCTCACGGGGAACCGACATTATCTATTGACTTTCTCTTAGAGATTGTTGATATTGAAGAAGGAGACCCTCTCCCTAGTCTCTGAAATAGGATCCAAATATGCACAAATTGAGTCTAGAGCCACGAGATCATCAATAAAACTCATTAGGACACTTTCAATGAAGACTCTATGTTTCACACAATGTGGAAAGAGAGATTAAATCTTATGAGTCCCACGCATTATCCTTGTGGTATTGCGAACATCGAGTGATATGCTAACATATTCACAATGAAGATGGAAAGCCTTCGGAGCCAACATCAAACAAGCTCTGGTGGGTGGCATGTGAGATCTATTCAATAGATCAACCATGTGATAAGCGAGCGAAACAATGGGGCAATTCAATCTTTTGAATCAATCACGGTTCAGGTTATGGATTGACAGATACCTTTGAAAAACCGGTTGTTGTGCTTAAAAACTCATTTCTTTAGCACATCGACTGTGTACTAATTTCTCAAAATAAAAGGTGTTTATGAGTGATAATTGATTTTCATTAAAACCTTCGTTGTATTGCAAAAACAATTTTTATTGAGCGATACGATTGTTTTTCAAATCTCATTTTATCAATCGGTGAATCTCAATTATTTGGTTCACTCACTTTGTGTTGTCTTCTTTGAGGCGTTCGGTTTGAGAACGACTAGAGCATTGCGAAACCACGTCAAGGAAATTCTTGAATTAGAAAGGCGATCGTGTCTCGATCAACGGGAACCGTGGGCGTGTATCTCAATTCAACGAAAGTGATCAAAACACTTTCGTGCACTTTATAGCTAATCGTTGTATGCGGTATGCCCGATGTTTGCGGTGATCGAATGAAGCGGTCAATCCATAGTCGCATGCTCACACTACACATTCATCTCGAAAGAAATCATGATTAGTGCATCAATGACTCGATATTTTCACTCCATGCTTACGCTCTGTCACTGCCAATATCATGAATCAATAAAAGCTTCCGCTACTCTGTTGAGAAGATGTCATGATCCAGAAAGTGCGAGCATGTCGGTCCAATAGTCACAACATCACATAATACCAACACCACAATGGATGTGTCAAAGATTTATGTTAGGTGATGATCTCAATGTTGGCTCAACACTCATCATCACGTGGATTAGTTAAAGACCTCCACTTGAATTATCCTAACAAGCAAAACATGAAGAATCAAAGACTACGTGCTACTGAGCAAAGGACTTAATCAAGAAACCTAGAGCAATCTAATGTAATATCTGTTTGTATTCATTATAAATTGAGGTGACCTCCCTTAGGGGGAGATTGTTAGGAATTAGAAAATTCAGTCATTAAAGAATCGGTCTCCTCAAGTATATGTACTCATTAGAAAGCTCGTAGTCGTAGTCTAGTGATATTAATAAGTAGTCTGTTATGTAACACCGTGGAGGACGGACGGGTCTTTACCCACTGTATGCCTGATCCACAGCCCGTAGGTGGCGTTTGTTTGTAAGAACTATAAATACCCTCTACCTCCCAAGGTAGAGGGTTGGAGCTTCAATACCATTTTTCTTTGTTTCACATAGTTCTCAACTCTCTTCCCTTTCTCTCTCTAGAACTTTCTCTCTCTAAACATACTTGAACGCCCACTTTGATCATGGTTTAGTGTGTTTGTGAAATCCTATATCTAACAGTACTTAATGATAAAAGTACATGAAAGATAAAATGAGTAAAGATGTTAACGTAAACATAGCTTGGATCCGATGCTCTAGTTTTGGTATCCTTCGGGATAGCCCAACTTGCCTTTAGAAATCTCCTGACATGATTACGACTAGAAAAAGACTCATCAAGTGCTTGTAATGAAGTAATAATAGTATTAAAGCTAGCAAAAGAATTATCAATACTATCCTAATCCAATATTGAAAATTGTTCATATTGTTGAACAAATAAATCAATTTTGTTGTTTTTAACTTGTTGATTTCCTTGGTGTGTTACAACCAAAGAGTTCCAAATTTCTTTAGCGGTTTTATGCATAGATATTCTTTCAAATTCCTTTTTGGGTAAGGCATTATATAAAACCATTCTTGCCTCACTATTTTTGGAAAGCTTTTTCTTTTGGTCGTCGGTAAGACGATCATGAGAAATGTTTTCTTCATTGCCGGTTTTATCATCTTTTATAGTTGCTTGAAAATCACCTTTAACAATAATATACCAAAGATCAATATCTTTAGATTTCACATACGTTTCAAATCTATTTTTTCAATAAATGAAACTATTAGTTTCAAGTAGTGAAGGTCGTTGCATAGATTGCACTTCTCTATAATTTTCAAAACTCATTTTGATCAAAAAGTTTTTAAAATACAATTTACTTTAAAACTTTTGAAAACCTTGCTCTGATACCAATTGTGGAAAACTAGAAGGGGGGTTGAATAGTTTTACCGATTTTAATTTAAGTTTCAAAGATTTAGATTTGATCTTATGTGAATTCGTATGGATGGATAAATAGTATGATGCAATAAGTAAAGTAAGTAAAGAAAGCAAGTAAAGTAAAAGGATAGAAAGTAGCGACACAAGTGATTTATAGTGGTTCAGCTACAAAGACACCTTCCTTGCCCTACTTCACTCCCCGAGTTCCCCACTCGATAGTTCAAGCACTATGTCAACAAGCTCCTTTAACTTGGCGGTGAAGCTTCACAACTTCGCTTACACTTTTTCTGGTACAAAGCTAAATACCGAGTTCTTCCACGAGGTAGAACTAAACCTTTACACAACTATTACACAACAACTATGTGAAATATGAATTACAAGATATGCTACAGAAAACTTGTGGATGGACAAATCAATCAAGGACCCTTTGCTTGGATGACTTATAGAATAACGTGATCTCGCCTTTGTGAATGACCTATATGAGAATCACCACAAAAGATAGAAGAACTATTAGAATGATCAAACGATCAGAGGTTAGAAGATTGAGATAATATATGAGAGAGTTTATAAGAAAAAGGGTGAAACAAATGAAGAAATGGCTCACTATTTATAGGCACAAAAGCCTTGTGTCCCATGGTTCTGGCGGATCCCTCACCCAAGGGATCTGGCCGGTGCAAATCTTGAAATCCGGCAGTTTAGGTAAGAATAGTCTGGATTTTGGGTTGCAAACCGGGTTATGGGTTATGAGCCATGGGTCATGGACTTTGGGTCATGGGTACCCAACAAGATACAATGTAACTAGACAATGGGTCTTGGGTCATGGGTCATGGACATTAGGTCATGTGTCTTGGATAATACCCAACATGATTTCATGCATGATGTCATGCAATGGGTCATAGGTTATGGATTAGCTCCAGGGGTATGGGTCATGGGTCTTAGATATTACCCAACCTATTACATATTATATTACAACAATTTATTTATTACAACATTTTATGTAAATGAACAAATGTATATACTTTGAAAAATAACATGTATTCTTATAATTTAACTTATGATAACTTTATATTTGTTATCAACAAAACATAATGAGATCGATAAATATAAACAAACGTTTTTGATGGTTTATTTGTATTAACAATCTCTCCTTTTTGTTGATGACAAAACATAAAGTTATGGTGAGTAAAACTTAAGATTAGATGTACGTTTTAAAAGTGTATGTGAGTTTTACTCTCTTCTTCCCCTTTTTGTTGAAACAAAAAGTGAGTCGAGTAAAAAATAAATGGTGGCAAAAAAATGATCCACAAAGCACTAACTCCCCCTTAACGGTAGCTCCCCTAGAATAGGGCGTCAAGTGAGAAAAAATAATACCTACAAAAAAATGTTAGTAACAATATGTAATATAATCTTGTATAATACGAGAAACAAGATAGAGAGCCAAGGTACGTAAACAAATCCTTGTAATAAAATATCAAAACGTAGTGGTATATATGCCATATACAAAATGTAAAACTGAGAACAAGGATTTGTTCTTTAGAAAGACCAAAAGAAAAGAAAATAGAGAAAATATTATTATCATTCCTTCCATGCTTGCATAGGGTCTAATGAAGGAAGTTTTGGTGAGTGATAATGTTGATGCAATAAAGGATATGGTTGAGAATGAACCGCATTTCGTCCCTTATTTCCATTGCGAGATCCCTACTGGATTGGCAATATTCACAAAAGAGATGTTGAGGGAGGTGTGGGTGGATGGTCTTTGGGTAAGTTTGATTTTGGAGTGCGGATTAAGTGGTGGAAATGTTGGTAAGTATGAATCAAAGTCCATGATGTTGGTGATAAGTGGTGGATAAGAACCTAGATGTTCTTGTTAGGTGATCGGTGGTAGAGGTGGTGAGTTTTCAAGTTCTTTAAAGAAGGTATTTAGAGATGTTAGAGGTGTTAAAAATACTAGATCTTTTGGATTTATGTTTGAGGCTAGTTGGGTAGATTTTGATGGTTGGGATGGAGCAGGTGGTGGACTAGACAAGGGTAGTGGAATGGTTTTCGGAGTCTTAAGGAGTTCCGCTATGGTGATTTGAGTGTCAAGTTGAGACTCGGGTGGTGAATGTGGTGGTGAGTTTTTAGGATATGATGCAAGTGTTACATTGTAGTCATTTGGTGGAGAATGAGTAGTTGGTGATGGGCTATTCGACAAGGGTTTAGCTAAGCAACAAGGTCGGATGCTAACCCATGCAGTTTTTCTAGTTTTGGGTGGTCGTGGTATTACTGAAGGTGGTAGGATAAAGTTTTGGATTTCTTGAAAAGGGTTGTTTTCATTAGATAGTTCATAATTGTTTGAGGAACTTTTGGGAGACATGATGATGGTTGTTTGTGAGGTTAAAAGTGATGGATATGCAAGCATTTTGAAACCTTATTTAAAGAAAAAATAATGCATTGCAATGAAGGCTAAAACCAAAATGTGAACTATAATCTAATGATTAGATATGAATTTAAAGCAAGTAATCATGAGAGCGCAGGCATTAAGGAACATATGTATTAGTGGTAATGATAAAATGTTGAAAATTTGAAAATGTTAAGCCAAAATAAGAAAAAGATGTGATAAAAATGGCTATGTTACATGGTTCCTACGGATCCGATCCTTTAGGGATCCGTCTAGCGTAAATGCCGGGATCCGTGGAACTGGTGTTCTCAAGCAAAAAAAATATTGTTTTTGGAAACAATAGTGTCTATAGTGTGTGCCTACATGGAAACCATATGGAGTTGTGGTTATCTCGACTCTCTAAAGAAGAAAAAAAAGTTAACATAGAAGTGAAAAAGTACGTATGTATATATATACGTGAGATAACCCGAATACTCCTTAATTCATTTTTTCTTGATTGAATGTACCCGAAAACACATATTAGTTATGTATTCCCTTTATCATTTAAAAGACATATGAGATGCAATGAAAAAGGTTTTTACTTTGTATTAACGATTAGAAAAAAAAATGTTTGTCCTAGACGTGAGAGTGATTTAAAAGAAAAAATATGGGGAGAAATATCTTTTAGAAAATATTTCGAAGAGTTTCTTATATAGAAAGTATCTTTAGTTTTGAAAATAAACCCCCATATTGTTAGTGAGTTGTGTGAAATAGAGATCCTAGACATAGAAGAGGAGGTATGGCAAAAGTATACGTACCTTGTGGAGAGAAATTATTTCAAGACGATTGTTCCATATAACCAAGACCTAGACGAAGCAAGTTTCATTGTTCCCGCTTCAACGATATGGTGAGGATGTCGGCTATGTTGTCTTCGGATGACACTTTCTCAATCGAAATGTTCCCTTTTTGAACATTGTCTCTAAAAAGTGACGACGGATCTCTATGTGTTTGGTACGAGAATGCAACACTGGATTTTTGCTAAGATCTATAGCACCTTTGTTGTCGCATAGAATGTCAATGTCACTTAGATGGATGTCGTAGTCAACTAACGCTTGTTTCATCCATAGTGCTTGATGGCATGCTTTGCCGCAGACATATTTGGCTTCGGTTGACGAGATGGCTAATGTCGTTTACAACTTTGAGAACCATGATGTTAAACAACACCCCATGAAAGTGCAAACACCACTTGTACTTTTTCGGTCAACATAATCACCTGCATGATCAGAATCTGCATATACAATAGTTTCTACCCCCGTCCCCTTGGGATACCATAATCCCAATTGATTTGTACCCTTAATATATCTAAATATTCTTTTGACGACTTCTAAATGTGAAGTTTTAGGGTCTTCTTGAAATCTAGCACAAAGACATACACTAAACATGATATTTGGCCTACTAGTCGTGAGGTAGAGAAGACTACTAATCATGCCACGGTATTTGGTGTTATCAACGGATTCACCGTCTTCATCTTTGGTGAGTTTGGTATCGGAAGACATTGGTGTTCTTATTGAATTTCTTTAATATTTCTTTTATTTATTTGAATTGATTAAAGAAGATAACATCTTCTAGTTGCTTGATTTGTAGACCAAGAAAGAAATTTAATTCTCCTATCATACTCATTTCAAACTCATCATGCATGATTCTTGAGAAATCATCACATGTCTTGACAAGTTGATCCGAATATAATATCGTCCATGTATATTTGAACAATAATTATTTGTGAATCCATTTTCTTTGTAAAAAGTGTATTGTCAAGTAACCCCATGGTATAGTTGTTTTTGATTAAAAATGCTTTGAGTCTATCATACCAAGCTTTTGGGGCTTGTTTAAGACCATAGAGAGCTTTCTTTAGTTTGTACACGTGATTAGGTTTTTGAAATCGACAAACCGGAGGTTGAGATACATAAACTTCTTCATTTATAAAACCATTTAGAAAAGCACTTTTAACATCCATTTGAAAAAGCTTAAGATCATGAGCACAAGCATAAGCAAGAAGGATTCTTATAGACTCTAATCTAGCTATGGGAGCATAGGTCTCATCAAATTCTATGCCTTCTTGTTCGTTATATCATTGAGAAACAAGTCTAGCTTTATTTCTAGACACGACACCATTTGCATCTAACTTGTTTTTATATACCTATTTTGTTCCGATTATGGTTTGGTTTTTAGGTAGAGGGACAAGTGTCCAAACATTGTTAGAAAAATTTGCTTTAATTCCTCTTGCATAGCTATAACCCAACTTTCATCTTTTATGGCTTCTTGAGTGTTTTTAGGCTCTATGGTTGATACAAAAAAAATAGACTACTTTGGTTTTGGACTTGAGACCTTAGAGTTCTTTCATTTGATTTTCCTATAACCTTTTCTACGGTATGATCTTTAGACTCTTTAACATTGATGATTTCATTATTTAATGGTTCATCTTCCTTGTTTATATTTTCTTTGATTTCTAAGACTTCACTTTCAATTAACTCGTCATCGCAAGAGGTAAGGTAGTTTTAGGTGGACTCTCGTCAAATTTTACATTTAAAGATTTTTCAACTTTCATGGTTTCTTTATTTAGTATTATATACTCTTTACTATTAGGAGAATATCCTTAGAAGATACCTTCGATTGATTTTGGATCGAATTTAGTTAAATAGTCTTTAGTGTTAAGTATAAAACATTTACTACCAAAGACTCGAAAGTGTTCTAACGAAGCTTTTTTGCCTCGTAACAACTCGTATGGAGTTTTTCCTAAAAATGGTCTAATCAACACTCGACTTAGTATATAGGTTGATGTGTCGACGGCATTGCACCAAAATTTTTTAGGAATAGATTGCTCATTAATCATGGTGCGACTCATTTCTTGTAGGGTTCTATTTTTCCTTTCAACTACCCCATTTGATTTTGGAGTGCGAGGAGCCGAGAAATTGTGGGAAATACCATTAGCATCACAAAAAGATCCGAATTGCACTTCCTTATCAAATTCCCGACCATGATCCGTTCGAATTGACACAATAGGACTTCCTAGTTATCTTTGGATTTTCTTACTTAAAATTTCAAAGTAATAAACATTTCAGTTTTAGTTTTTACAAATTTAGTCAATGTGTACCTAGAGTAATCATCCACTATAACCAAGGATAGAAGTTGCCTCCGTAACTTTGGATAGCGAGATGGACCAAATAAATCCATATGTAGTAATTCTAGATACTTAGTTGTAGAAACCATATTTTAAGCTTTATGACTAGCATGGACTTGTTTTCCGATGTTACAAGCATCACAAAAATGATGTTCGTATTTGAAGAAGTCGCATATTGGCGTGACCTAATCTTCGATACCATAAGGTCAAAGTATCATCCATAGAGGTAAGAAAAAGTTTGTCTTTTGGTTCATTTCCAATTTTAATAACGTAGACTCCATGTTTTCTAATGCCTCTTCCTATAGTAATACCATTTTACAAGATTTTACTACCAGTTTCGCTAAAGAGTACGTTGCACTTTTTATCACTTATTTGACCTATACTTAGTAAATTAAAGTTTAGGTTTTCTACGTGACATACGTCTTTAATGGTAAAGGATTTGAGAGAGATTGTACCTTTTTCGATGATTTTGCTCTTGCTATTTCCGAACACTACATTTCCTCCATTGAAGGATTCGTATGTGGAGAACAATGCTTTATTACCGATCATATGCCTTGTGTACCTGCTATCCTTGATCCATTCGTCCGGATCTAAGTAAACCTTTACGCACACTGATGTGCTTACCGTGTGCAAGTTTTAAAATTTATAAAACACGATTTATCCGATTATTACTAAAAACACATACGAGCAAGTATACTCGTTCGCGATAGCAAAGGTGGGTAAGTCGAGATCGTCCCAAGGGATTTTGCTTTTGAAATTGTTTTAAAAGATTGGTAACAAGAAAGCTTTGTCAAGGCTCTCTTCAAAAATGGTGGTTTTAGTGAAATTCAATATAAAGAAACATATACTTGTGTGTAGTCTATAGGCAATCATAGTAAGTGTTCATGAAGGCTTGGTGTAAACTCTTGATGTGATGCACAAATCATAAGCAAATGATTTCCAACCCATGGTTTATGTTTGTAAAATCATTTTAAGAACAATAACATATAGGTAATCCTTTCGGTCCTTATCCTAATGATTATCCTTTAGAAAATCTATTTGTTTGTAAAATGTTCTTATTAAACTCGTTCCTACGAATCTTTCGACCTTTCATGATGAAAATGTTTCTAGTCTTGTTTCAATAAGTAAACATGGTGGTTGCCAATCACCATATCCCTATACTAGTTTGTCACTTAACTTTTTGGAATAAAACACAAGAGAAATCCTTTCGGTCCTTTTTCTTAAAACATGTTTTACCAACAAATCAAACAAGACTAGTAGTTTTCCAACAAACTCATTTAAACAAGATCATATATACATGCATTACATATGAGAACACTAGTATGATTTCCTACATCCTTACACACAAGTATATTCAAGACTACTCCATGATAATTATAACAAAACACAAGTAATAACAAAGTAATTCCAATAACTCAAAAGAATAGAAATCCATAACAAGTTTCATAGAATACCTAAACTTTTGGGATTACAAGAACTAGAATTTGTGGCTTATAGCAACCACCCGCCTCCAATCACCTAGATTAACCGTATAACTCCGAATGATCAAAACAATGGACGAGAATGAGTCTCTCCAACCTCCTGGACGCTTTACAGTGATAACTAAACTTTTGGGATGAATAAAATGGTTGGTAATAGTTTTGGTGTAAACTATTACACTTTGGGTTGTGTCACACCTAGACTACTAAGTCTAGGTTCAATATATAGCCATAAAACTATAACTAACTGGCCAAAAACGTTCTCTACAAGTAAATAACAGGAAATGATCGGCCTCTAATGATTATGGGGAGTTAAGGCAACATTAAATGACAATTTGTGTAACTCCAGCTCATGCAACCGAATCGGTTGCAACACAACCGGATCGGTTGCTCCTTCTTCACTCGCCCAACCGGATCGGTTGCGGGCTCCAACCGAACGGTTGGGCGCCACTTGTACCCCCAGATTTGACTTTCGTTGACTTTTCTTGATTTGCGCCTTTTTCTTTGTTTTCGCTGATGATTTCCAAGATGAAACTTGATCTTTACTTGTTGTAGATACTTAGAAATCATTGCGCTTCCTAATATGTATGAAAACTTCATTTCTTCATCATTTGTGATACCTAGCTACATACACATACACAATAC
Organism: Chrysanthemum lavandulifolium; assembly: GCA_022545495.1. Lineage (NCBI taxonomy): Eukaryota > Viridiplantae > Streptophyta > Magnoliopsida > Asterales > Asteraceae > Chrysanthemum > Chrysanthemum lavandulifolium. The sequence continues at coordinate 163,091,339 of CM040241.1, forward strand.
ACATCTTTTGCACTTTTGCAACAGTTATGAGCAAATATAGCCTATTATCATACACAAAACCAAAAATAACGCTACTAAAAACATGTTCATTTTGAGCGTTATCAAATTCCCACTTAAGCTCTACTCGCCCTCGAGTAGGTCTAACATTTGCAAAAATTGATGTCAATGGTCTTGATATCGTAGTTCCGAAAATTTAACAATCATCTCAAAAGAAATAATCATTAATTTGCTTTTAATATGTGAAAACTTTAAAATGAACCAAATACTTTAGATAACATAACTAGAACACCTCACGAATGATTTTAAGAATTCACTCAACACTCATATATTGGTGGGTATATGTAAATCACTCAATGCCTAGTCATGATTAATGCTTTTTACCATAAGCTTGTACAAGTATCAAAACAAAGAAAATAAATTCATCAAAGAGGGCTTTTATTCGGTTATATCGTTAAGGCTTCGGGTTTATAAAAGGTATGGATAAGGCATGGGATGGTTTATGAAATTGGTGTTAAAAGAAAAATAAAGTAAAGTCTAAACCTCCATGTTGCTAGTCATCATACAAACCACAATCCCGAAAATGATTATATCTTCCTACTCTTCATATATCGATCTCCAAACATATATAACTCAATTTAACTCATTGGCTAATCAATATTCCTCATATAGCTCATTGTCTATAACCATTTTTTTTTAAGTTCCCCCACACTTAGTGTAAGCATACACCACAAAAAATACAAATAAGAAAGACGTCTCCTTCGTTTTTGTTGGAGAATGGTACACACTATAGACAAAGTGTAGCTTCTTCATAATCATCAAAAGCAATCCAACACTCCAAACAACTAGCAACAAACCAATAGACATGACATAGGTTGGCTAAGGTTTAAGGTATAAAATCTTTTTGTATTTTTCTGGATTAAACAAGAATGAAAAGATTGGCTCGAAGGGTGTACTAAGGGTATCTAATGCTAAAAATGAGCACTAACAAATGGGTCCATATAAGGTGGTTAACTAACCGATGTGGTTAGCAAAAAACATTAGATGTAAAACGGAAGGCCATTTGGGTTAAATCCTACGATGCCTCTTATCACTTGAACATATTTTTATCACTCGAGAGTGAATTTAACCGTAATGCATAACAAGTACAAGTTCTAGAATCGACACAATCACCGGCACACTCATAGCGAAAATGCTATCGAATCCATAATGAATTACTTCCGTAACTTGGTTCAAAGCAAAAATTTGCAAAAACCTCATTTTACCATTGAAATACCCAAGTTGTTTTTAATATATCTCAATAACGTGTGAAAACAACTAGACACACGGTAAGCACATTAAGTTCCCCCATACTTAGTGTAAGCATACACCACAAAAAATACAAATGAGAAAGACGTCTCATTCGTTTTTGTTGGAGAATGGTACACACTATAGACAAAGTGTAGCTTCTTCATAATCATCAAAAACAATCCAACACTCCAAACAACTAGCAACAAACCAATAGACATGATATGGGTTGGCTAAGGTTTAAGGTGTAAAATCTTTTTGTATTTTTCTGGATTAAACAAGAATGAAAAGATTGGCTCGAAGGGTGTACTAAGGGTATCTAGTGCTAAAAATAAGCACTAACAAATGGGTCCATATAAGGTGGTTAACTAACCGATGTGGTTAGCAAAAAACATTAGATGTAAAATGGAAGGCCATTTGGGTTAAATCCTACGATGCCTCTTATCACTTGAACATATTTTTATCACTCGAGAGTGATTTTAACCGTAATGCATAACAAGTACAAGTTCTAGAATTGACACAATCACCGGCACACTCATAGAAAATATAAAACAAAAGATGTGTTTTATACAAAAAGAAACCTCACAATTAAGTGGAAAAAAGGCTATACTGTGTGCTAGAAAATGCTATCGAATCCATAATGAATTACTTTCGTAATTTGGTTCAAATCAAAAAAAATCAAACACCTCATTTACCATTGAAATACCCAAGTTGTTTTTAATATATCTCAATAACGTGTGAAAACAACTAGACAATCAAGGGCGATTTCCTGTTAATTACTTAAATTCAAAAATTTACCTAAAAATAAGACTAAAAACTAAAAAAAATTAAAAATCATATCATTTTTCCTATTTTCTTCCCTCCCCCATACTTAAGTTTTACATTGTCCTCAATGTAATAAAAATGAACTTCAAAGTAAAGAAAATGGGAAAAGAAATAGTCAAAGAAATACCACGGGATAGAATATGGAATACGCATATTGGGTCATAATCAAGCATGTGAGTTATCCGACTCCAAATATTGACCAACAATAAGCTTCCGTCACATCCATCCTGCAAGCAAAAACTGAAAAATACGCAATACATAAAACAAAACAAACAAACAATCCAAACTCTACTAAAAATATGAAAAATAAACAAAGTATGATAATTATCCTAAAGAAATAGTTAAAAAGAAGAGATAATAGTGTTCAACACATGATAACCATTGTTTTTGAAACCATAAATCAATAATGATCCACGATCATTCGTCATCCTCACTCATCTCATCACCTTCTTCATCATCATCATCCTCGGTTTCATAATTCTCCTCCTCATCAAAGATCGTGTAAACCTTCCTCTTCTTCTTCTCCTTTGCAACGCCCGATGAAGATCCTCCAACATCATAGTTAGATCCTCCGACCTCGGGTAATCTTCCATATGGTGGTATTGGGTCGGGAAATGGTGCATAGCCAGGACATGGATACGGATAGGGTCCAGGATAAGAGGTGTAGGGTAAAGGATATGGTGGAACATTGGGTGGATTGTAGGGTGGCAACTCGTAATTGGCTTCTTGAGCCATGTGTTGAAAAATCGGAATTGAATAATCATTGATGTAATTGTTCCTCAACATCATTGAGTCTCTCCAAACATCCCTACACTCAATTTCATTCAAATGTTGGTTCCACTCTCCCCAACCTGAGTCAAAACTACTAGACGTACCCGTTTGTACGTTTCCCATCGGTATATTGCCCAATGGAACATTTCCTTGCTGTTGTGGTGGTTGTTCTTGTTGTTGTTGCGGTTCAATCGATGCTCCCAATGTTTTCGTCCTCTTATTCAAAGCATTTCCAAAACCGTTTTCATTCCAAATCTCACAAAACATTGGCTCTCCACACTTAGCCATCTCACTACTATTGTAGTACCCAATATTCCTTGCCAACCTTGTCACAAAATGGCCTCCACAAATGTTGCTATTACCTTTGATTCCCGAGGCTCTCCTAGACAAATACTCGGCTATGAGCCAAGCCGCATTTCCATCCTTAGTTTCCTCCAATAACATCATAACCCACAAGTCAAACTTATGACATTTATCCACTTCTAATTCTATAAACGGCCCGATTACTAGCAACTTGTGTAGCACTCTCATCAACGGATTCTTAATGGTTGCAGCATTCCTCCTAGTACAAGAAGGATATCAAACTCGATTCCAGTAAGCGGGAACACTAGGGTATTCTTTTTCAAACCTCCTAAGCCTAGAAAAATGTGCTTCAAACAATCGATGCTTAACCTCATTCGGTTCATACAAGCCAAGAGCAACAGCAAAATCCGGCAAAGTGTAGGCGTGATCCTGCCCACATGGCCTAAACCATACACAAACTTCTTCCATTATATTTCGAACATTGACCTTTCTTTCAAAGTACATGGTTGAAAAGAACTCCATACACCATTCACAATAAACCTCTTCATTAATGCTAAATGCTCTTTCCCATGAAAAATCATCAAACGAATCCCCATCAACCGGATAGACATAAGACATCCGCATCATATTACGCAACTCATTTTCACACTCATACTCGGCAAACAAATCCCAATTAATCACCCTTGGAACCGAAATTGTCCTATTTTGCAAATTTGATAATCGTTCCCTGAAAGCATGTTTCTCCTCGTTGGTGAGATCTTTGAACTTTAAGTTTGCATTCGCCTCCATCTTCAAGCTATATGTGACTTTCTTCCTTGCATTCCTTTGGCAATACTTGGCAACAATCGGGTTTAGTGGAACTTGTTCTGAACTTGAACAACCTACAACATTTCTCTGTAGAAATCATAAATATAAGTCAATATAAGAGTGTTAGAACAAACGGAAAGGTCCATAGAAGCCTCTAAGGTCTACTTCAAAATTCAAAGCCTTCAACCGGATCCAACGGATCGGTTCCACTAGATTTTTCTACCGGAGTCCAATTCATCCATTCCACTAGATTTTCTAAGCTAGGGCATTCTAACATTATCAATGATCCCACATACTCAAATTGCTCTTAATTCGCTTTCCAAACTTCTAATTATCACAAATTCATCATGCTTAGAACTCAACAATATTAACCTCAATTCTCAACTACTTGTTTTAATCAACAATGTGGCATCTGAAATTTATTAAAAACGCATCATCTACCAACTAGGAATCATCAATTGCAACTTAATTTGATTTAATGGCATAACCTAATTAAATCCGAAAATTCAATCATCTAATACTCATTCCATGTTGAATCAATCACTACAATTCTTTTGTAATGCATTCCTATATCAATTACCCACTTAATCCTAAAAGATTACAACTTAATTGAATTTATCAAGAACCCCAAATTAGTGACCTAATTTGCAATTCGAATCAAATGCTCTAATTAAACCTTAATTAAGTTAATTGATTGCGATGCTTACTTGCTTAGGTGCCATGATGATCTTCCACAACTTTTTCAAGCTTCAAACAACTTCTAATGGTCGAATTTTGCAAAACCCAGCTGGAGGATTAGTGTGTATGTGTGTTTTTCTGGAAAAATTGAATTTTTGGTATATATACTTGTATGCAACCGTTTCAGTCATGGACACAATCATTTTGGTTGGCATTTTTGCAGAATTTTTCCCTTTTCATTTTACTTGGGCATTTTACCTTCCAAGTAACAATCATTTACTCAAAAATTCAATTAACGATGCACACAACATTCATCCAACCATTTGGAATTTCAACAATATCTATCTCAAAACTAAATCATCATACTCATAACTTAAACTAAAACTCAAAATGCATAAATTAAACAACTTGAAAATAATAATAAGAGAAGAATAAAAATTAAATGAAAAACAAAATCCTAAATGCATAAAATTAAAAGTTCATCACAAGATGAAAATCAAGCAAACAATTGCTTGTTATTATGGTGCTTTCTTCTCCTTATTACTCCTCAAAATACTCATGCCTTAAGATGTCCTCACTTAGAAATTTCCCGGCCAATTCACGGTGCGTTTCGTAAGTTTTGAATTTCCTCATAAATCTTCTCCCATCCGGACATAGTATATCAAATTTGACGTGCCAATCACCGTCTCCATCCGCTCTTTTGTAAACACTCGACCCCTCGGGTCCCCATTCCAAATTTTTGAGTTGAACCGGTAGAGAACCTAAGAAATCGGTTAGCTTCTTGTAAACAAGGATGTTTTTGAATGGATTGTAAAATACTTCCACCGTTAGTGCGCGTTCCATCTCATCCTCAATATCAAAGTATGCTGGAGCTAATGGTCTATACACCGGGTTTCCATGGACATCATGTCCAATTTCAAAACAAGTCAAGTCATCGTCCGCTTCCATCAATTCTAAATCTTTCATGAATTCCAAAACTGGTCCCCTCGGTTTGGGATAATAGGTTTGTTTTGAGATCCCATCATCGATTGTCATCGTACCCCTACCCATATCTATGATTGCATTACATGTGCGTAGGAACGGTCTTCCTAGTAGAGGAAGTAGACTCTTATCAACCGGAATGTCTAGAACTAGAAAATCAGCCAAGTAGGGTTGATAGCCAATTTGAACTCTTACGTTTTTTACCTCCCCCATCGCTTTTGCTTGGGAGTTATCCGCCATGGTAAGTTTTGAGTGGTTTGGTTGTGGTTTGCAAAGTCCCAACGTCTTAAATAATGGATAGGGCATAACATTTACGCTCGAACCCGTGTCCGCCAAAGCATGCATTGGTGTGGTCCCGTTCACTTTAATCAGCAAAACCAAATTTCCCCGGGTCTTTCTCCTTACGTGGCATACCCCTAAACAAAATCCTATCTCTATCCTCCTCCGATAGATCTTTATCCTTCAATCTTGCTCTTGCTAACATTACTGCATCTAGTTTATTGCGGTATAAAACATAATATTGTAGTACCTCAATTACCGGCTTTTTCTCATTGAGCTCGAGAAATTTTTGTTCAAGGTTTTCCAAGATGGCTTCTTTTTGGTCTTGGGTTAAAGGTTTGAAGGTGTTTGGTGTAGTGGGTGGTGAAGGTGTGTAATCATTGTTTTTGTTGGTGGATGTGGTAGGAGTTAATTTGTTTGATGAGGTTTTCTTCCTATTAGCCTTCCCCATCTTAACCACTTCCACATTCTCCTTCTCCATATTAGCACATAATTTCACAAGCATTTCATTCACCCCTTTCTCCTCTTCCAAGTCGGTGATATTGATCCTCATCTCCCCCAAAGCAAAATCCACTTGACATTTGGTTGTCAAAAGAAAATCCCGCCCAAAACAAACATTGGGCTCATCAGCGTTTCCTTCCTCCAAAACAACAAAATTTGCTTCGAAAATGTGATCATGAATGTTAACCTTAAGATTCTTAACCATTCTCCTCCCGTAAGCTTCGTAATCCAAACGTACATGGCCAATTTGATCAAGAACTTTCTCCAAAATGTAATTTTCACCATAGGCCATGTTTAGTTTAGCGTCCCACGCACTCACCCCTTCGACACTACAAGGCGTTCCGAACCTCATAAGTGGTGAATCATACTCCGTTAGTGGTGCTTGCGTGAATACCACAACCCTACCCTTCTTAGGAAGTTGAACCTTGTTCGCTCCCACTTCTTCCTTATAGTCCGCATCAATACCCAAATCCTTCTTACTCTCTTCTAAAATATTCCCAATCTTCTCCAACGAATTTCCGGTGTCCTTGAACATCTCATCCAAGTTACGTAGGTACTTAGAAATTCCGCTTAAACTATCCATAACAACAATCTAACAAGACAAAACAAAACCAAAGACAAAAATCCAAATCATTAGCGTTAGAGTTAGTAAAAACAAAAGCAAACTACAGAAACATATACTAAACAAGTAAAGACACTTAACAAAACTAAAAACATAAGCTAAAACTCAAAATCTGAAAACTAGAAAACATTTTACCAAGAGCTCCAACCGGATCGGTTGGCCCTCCAACCGATTCGGTTGGTGGTAAACTCTTAACAAAACATCCAACCGATCCGGTTATGGGTCGCAACCGAACGGTTGGATCAATTTTCAATATATATATATATATATATATATATATATATATATATATATATATATATATATATATATATATATATATATATATATATATATATAATATGTTAATTATTAATTAAATGACCATTACTTGTACTTAAACTTTTAATTAATTGTGGCTACCCATTATCCTTATTAATTATAAATATTAATTAAGTTAATTAATCAAAACTAAATTAACTAATCTACTTAACTACTCATTAAATCCATTAACCCATAAAAACTGAAAATTAACTAAGTTAATAACTGCAATTAAGACAAAATTAACTAAAAAGTAAATAAAACTAAAATGATAAAATATAAAAATCTAAAAATTACTAAGAAAAGCATACACAATCTATAAGATAATCTATAAAAATCAGAAATGATAAGAATTAAACTAAAAACTATAACACAAAACACTAGATAAGGCAAAACTATGAAAATCAAAAACAAAAACTTTTCCGAGAGCACTAACCGGTTCGGTTGCTCGCGCAACCGATTCGGTTAGCCTCTAAACCAAAAAAAAAATTATGAAATCTAATTTTAATATTACCAACTTTACAGAATCTTAACAAAATCAAAATACTTAAGAATTCAAAATCCCCGGCAGCGGTGCCAAAAAATTGATGTGCTTACCGTGTGCAAGTTTTAAAATATTATAAAACACGATTTATCTGATTATTACTAAAAACACATACGAGCAAGTATACTCGTTCGCGATAGCAAAGGTGGGTAAGTCGAGATCGTCCCAAGGGATTTTGCTTTTGAAATTGTTTTAAAAGATTGGTAACAAGAAAACTTTGTCAAGGCTCTCTTCAAAAATGATGGTTTTAGTGAAATTCAATATAAAGAAACATATACTTATGTATAGTCTATAGGCAATCATAGTAAGTGTTCATGAAGGCTTGGTGTAAACTCTTGATGTGATGCACAAATCATAAGCAAATGAATTCCAACCCATGGTTTATGTTTGTAAAATCATTTTAAGAACAATAACATATAGGTAATCCTTTCGGTCCTTATCCTAATGATTATCCTTTAGAAATCCATTTGTTTGTAAAATGTTCTTATTAAACTCGTTCCTACGAATCTTTCGACCTTTCGTGATGAAAATGTTTCTAGTCTTGTTTCAATAAGTAAACATGGTGGTTGTCAATCACCATATCCCCATACTAGTTTGTCACTTAACTTTTGGAATAAAACATAAGAGAAATCCTTTGGTCCTTTTTCTTAAAACATGTTTTACCAACAAATCAAACAAGACTAGTAGTTTTCCAACAAACTCATTTAAACAAGATCATATATACATGCATCACATATGAGAACACTAGTATGATTTCCTACATCCTTACACACAAGTATATTCAATACTACTCCATGATAATTATAACAAAACACGAGTAATAACAAAGTAATTCCAATAACTCAAAAGAATAGAAATCCATAACAAGCTTCATAGAATACCTAAACTTTTGGGATTACAAGAACTAGAATTCATGGCTTATAGCAACCACACGCCTCCAATCACCTAGCTTAACCGTATAACTCCGAATGATCAAAACAATGGACGAGAATGAGTCTCTCCAACCTCATGGATGTTTTCTGATGATAACTAAATTTTGGGATGAATAAAATGGTTGGTAATAGTTTTGGTGTAAACTATTACACTTTGGTTTTGTCACACCTAGACTACTAAGTCTAGGTTCATTATATAGCCATCAAACTATAACTAACTGGCCAAAAACGTTCTCTACAAGTAAATAACATGAAATGATCGGCCTCTAATGATTATGGGGAGTTAAGGCAACAATAAATGCAAATTTGTGTAACTCCAGTTCATGCAACCGGATCGGTTGCAACACAACCGGATCGGTTGTGCCTTCTTCACTCGCCCAACCGGATCGGTTGCGGGCTCCAACCGAACGGTTGGGCGCCAATTGTACCCCCAGATTTGACTTTCGTTGACTTTTCTTGATTTGCGCCTTTTTCTTTGTTTTCGTTGATGATTTCCAAGACGAAACTTGATCTTTACTTGTTGTAGATACTTAGAAATCATTGCGCTTACTAATCATTGGTTTCAAGAGCTTCCTTACTCGACTTCCTTTCTCGATAATTCTCCAAATGTGCATGAAAACTTCATTTCTTCATCATTTGTGATACCTAGCTACATACACATACACAATACGCATCTTTTGCACTTTTGCAACAGTTATGAGTAAATATAGCCTATTATCATACACAAAACCAACAATAACGCTACTAAAAACATGTTCATTTTGAGAGTTATCAAGTCGTCTTTGCTTTTCCGCAACCCTTTCTTGTCGTCATAAGGTTTCTTGACATATCTTTCTTTTCTCCGAAAGAACTTCTTGAAGTCTTGTACCGCCATTTCGTATTCTTCGTCTTCACTTTTCGAAGATGAGGTTTCTTCATCACTTGAGACTTTCTTGGCCACTAAAGCGAGAGATTTATGTTTCTCTTTCTTTTCCTTCGAGACCTCAAAATCTTTGGCAAGCACGAGCTCATAGAATTTTAGGTTACATATGGGTTCATCGAGAGTGAGGATCGACAAGTCTTTGGATTCTTCAATGGACGTCACCTTCGGTCTCCACTTTGATGGAAACGCCCTTAGAAATCTCCTGACATGATTACGACTAGAAAAGGACTCATCAAGTGCTTGTAATGAAGTAATAATAGTATTAAAGCTAGCAAAAGATTTATCAATACTATCCTCATCCAATATTGAAAATTGTTCATGTTGTTGAACAAATAAATCAATTTTGTTGTTTTTAACTTGTTGATTTCCTTGGTGTGTTACAACGAAAGAGTTCCAAATTTTTTAGCGGTTTAATGCATAGATATTCTTTCAAATTCCTTTTTGGGTAAGGCATTATATTAAACCATTTTTGCCTCACTATTTTTGGAAAGATTTTTATTTTGGTCGTCGGTGAGACGATCATGAGAAATTGTTAGGATTTAGAAAATCTATGTTGAAGAGTCGGTCACCCCAACTCTAGTCTAGCATATGTTAGCTCGTAGACATTACGTTATTTACTAGTTATTTAGTTAGTTATTTAGTTTAGTGCAACACCGTGGAGGACGGACGGGTCTTTACCCAATGTATGCCTGATCCACAGTCCAAAGGAGGACGCTTTGTATGTAACTATAAATACCCTCTACCTCCCAAGGTACAGGGTTGGACCTTTCAATAAATCTAACCTTTCTTTCTTTTGTTTACTTTCTCTCTCTAGAAAGGATCCCATCTTCTACTTTATCTCTCTAAACTCTTGCATAATTCGACCCTATATGTGATTGTTTGTGTGTTTGTGAAAACCAATAGCTAACAATTGGTATCAAGAGCCATGGTTTGATCACTCATCTTTCATGTTCTTAGATTTCTAGTGGTTTTCATAAGGTTTTTGGGTTTGAATGAGTTTAGAGTAGTTTGCATCATTTGGATCATTTCTTGTGTTAAAGTTTGGATTTTGATAGTACTTTTGTGTTTAGAATCATTATAAGTGTTTAGGTTGTGGTTTGGAAGGTTTGAATCATCGTGGTTGAGTTGTTTTTGGATTGAAAAGTGGTGTTTTTGAAAGTTTGTTGGATGCGAGTTGAGTCACGGTATGTATTTCTTGGATGCGAGTTGTCCCATGTTTGATGCGACTTGTCTATTCTGAGTTGGCTTATTGAAGCGACTTGTCATATACTATATGCGATATGTCACGATTTGAGAAGCGAGTTGTCTTATATGCGAGTTGTCTATTGAGACAAAACGACAAGAAATGACAAAGTAGTAGAAGTAGTGGGTGTACTTGTGTACTATGCGAGTTGTCATCCTATGCGAGTTGTGTTTTATGCGAGTTGTTTGTTAAGCGAGTTGTCGTTTAAGTGAGTTGGTAAACAGGGTGCGAGTTGTCTTGCACTGCGATTTGTCTTATACTGCGACTTGTCTTGGCTGCGAGTTGTCTAGGGTGCGAGTTGTCTAAGGTGCGAGTTGTCAAAAAGAGGATTGTCAGAGCGGTTTGTCAGTGCGTTTTGTCAAGGACTGAGATTTGTCAATTCCTACGATTTGTCTTCAAACCTAACATACAAAACCCTTGTCAGTTCGATCCGCGGAACAGGGGGTAGATATAAAGCATTAGGGAATATCACAAACCATAACACAAAATTCATCTTTACTTCCTTATCATCTTCTAGTTCCTTTACTATCATCTTCTAGTTCCTTTACTACATCCTACTGCTAAATCTCTTACGGTTTGGTCTTGATTTTAGTAAAATCCCACGAAAGATTCTATTTCTCAGTTTAAATCACAGACTTGTAAAATCCGTGTATCTGACAACATCATGTCTTACACTCTGATTCGATGATTTCAAGTACTTAAATTGTATGATGTTGTGGGCAACAATGATAATGTATGCTAATCGAGCGATTAAAGATGATTGAATTAATCAATGAGGATGTGAGATCTTCATGTTCTGAGTACAATGAGAAAGAATTGCACCTGCTATTGCTACAGAATGTCATGCAAAAGGAATGTTGCATTATACCCTATCAACAACTTCACTCTCACCTCATGTTACTTCTACCCATAACAATGGAACAAACATGTATTGCCCTCTTCCGTCGGGACTTATCCACATTAACAAGAACTTTGCTATTAAACTTAGAACAATTGGAGCTACAACTTGACAAAGAGAAGGTTCAAAAGGATAGTTCCAGTGTTGCACTTCAAGTGATCTACAAACAATTTCAGTCATTTATTGAAGAATTCTCATCGATTATGATCATCACATGGTGAAATGTCCTTCAAAAGACACACTTTGGAATGGAAATTAACGCATTCATTGAGACATTTATCCAACTCATGGATAATGTGGAAAAGTACATTGAGGAAGCTGCACAAACAGATGAAAACGTGAATGAATGTCAGGTGCAATTGAGAGATAGTTGTGATAATTCGGGTAATGTATCAGTTGAAAGGTCGGGTGTCGCTGAATGCAGAATATCAAAGACAAAAAAGAATGATGTAACCAGCTGCTCAGTAACTCCTGTCACACAAGAAGTAGATGATGTGATCAAAAAGGTGAATGAATGTCGGGTACAATCAATAAATTATAGTGTTGAGACCAGTAAGGCATCGGATGATGGATCAACTGACACTGAATACAGAGGCTCAGAGATTGATAAGCTTGAAACAACCAGTGGTCCAGTGACTCTTGTTACACATGATTTGGATGCAAATATCAGACCGACAAATGAACAGGTGTCATGTGATGAGGTACCTTAAGCGATCAACATAGTGCATCTTCAATGTACCTTAGCAAACCGATCTTAATACTAAACATGATTACGATAAATGTTCCTTGGTTGAGGTGAGTCTAATAAATTCAAAACAAATGATATGGTTGATAAAAGGCTTTTGATGAACTTTCAAACAAATGTTCAAAACTTGAAAACATTGCATTTCTCTTGAAATTGCAAGACAAAGAAAGGAGGAAAGTTTTCAAACTAAGAAACCATGTAAAATCCGAATTTCCTTAATTTCGTGAATTTTTGAAATAAACGATTTAAAAGCTCGACTTCAAGCCAAAAACTCGACTATCAACAATTTGAAGACACATATTTACGGTATGCATGTGAAAAGTATTTCGGTCAAGGCTGGCGATAACGCTACACGCGTCGTTCGGGTCAAAGGAACTTCCTTTTCGTCGAGCAAGTTTTCAACACCCTAGGCGATGAACCTAATCGTTGTAGTGTAGTATTAGGGTAAGCCACGTGAATTGATATCGTTCTCAGGGAATAGGAATGCTAGTGAGAAGTTACTACGCTAAGGTTGGGGTTGAGGAAGATTATTTTTTTATCTTTTTATGTTTTTAGGAAATGGAAAGGTACGAATCTCGGGGTTTGGATTTGGGGTTTGGTATTTCTACCGATTACTTCTACTTATCTAATTATCTAAACTAAGGTGTATGTAGTCTATGTCTATTGTTGTGTGCTCGTATGATAGTTAAAATGTATTTGCTTAGGCTTTATTACTCCCTAGTTATCTCCTATTGGTGGTTAAATTGTCACGTCCTTATTCTTAATTGTGTTGTGTCTCTAAGGTCGTAGGGTATCGTTTATCCCTAACTCTTTGAAGCTACCAAGGTTAATGACTACAAAATCTCTAGGATTCATAAACTTTAACTCTAAGGTATTCTTTGAATGACTTTTCTACAATTACTCTAGGCGATTATAAGCTAAGGTTCATCAAAGATCAATCAAGCATTACAAACACAACGAATGACCTATCGCAATACTAGGTCAATCACAATTAAGATAAGAGACAACCAATCAATATTCAATAACTAAGTTTCATATTACCTAAGCAAACACAAAAGTAAATTAGCCGGACATAGGGAACATGCAAGCATACACACAATCAAAGGAAGACATAATTGAATTAATGAAGTAAAACACTTATCTTGATGTAAGATAGGGTATGGAAACCTAAAATACTATACAAGACGACCTTGGTTCGGTTTAGGTTTTACTCCAAAAGACTACACACCGAAAACTAAAAATTCGGATTCTATATATAAGATTACACATGCGGCCACCCTTTAATTTGTGACGCCGTCGGTCGCCGTTATTAGGGTTTCGTCTTGGCCATGTTATCACTATGACGCGTCACCTTATGTCCGTGACGCCGTCGCCTTGAGTCTCGACGCCGTCTGGATCAAATCTAGGCCGTCGAGCTGCGATTCCTACTCTTTTAAAACCCGATGCCGTCACATGAAAATAAGCAATTTGGCTCTTGTATCGTCATAAAACATCTTCCGACGGCGTCACGGTATAACTGACGCCGTCCCTTCGATTCTAGCACTGAGTGTCTCGATTCTTGACTTTGGCCATTTTCTTCAGTATATTCATGCCTTTTCGTCCGAATAAGTGTCATTCCAACAATTTGCCTTCAAGATACCTAAAAGTGAAAAGGAGCGATATTAAGTAATAACGGATACAAAAGTGATCAAATAAAGGCTTAAACGACCCTCAAAAGGTACATTTTAAAACCTTATCAAATATCCCTACACTTGGTATTTGCTTGTCCTCAAGCAAATGTGCTTTTAGCCAATTGATTTATAAATTAGGGGTCATGAAGCATTAGTTTAGAACGATCCACAACACATATAAGCCCCGCAAAAGTCATAACAAGCACGGAAATTACATACTAGCACCTCACATGGGGTGTTTGGATACTCACATCTCTCGGGTGTATATGAAATATAACAAAGTGGAAATGGAAGATAAACACTCATTAACCGGTCCTAGTACATAGATTACCATAGGCTTGAGACTATATCAAACCTCCATCGCTTTGGCGTAAGCACCTAGGAAAGACTATCCAAGAGGTCTTTTAAAGGGTTATAATGATAGGCTTACGGTAGGGAAACAAAGGGTTTGGTGGGATATGCGATTTAGTAGTGGCAAGTCAAAAATCTTTATGTTACAAGCATGCGAAGAATGGTGTTTCTAAGCAAAGACGACTCTCTAGACTCTAGATAACTGAAACAAACAAACATAAATTAAAGATAGATGTAGGACGGTAGCCCGTATATTTTTTTTTTTTCTATTTTATATTCGATTTTTTTTTTCATACACTTTTACTCTACCATCCTCTACGATAACATCAAAATGATAGGGATTTATAGGCACATCCCTACACTTGAGTTTTATTACTCTAACACTAATTTGACCGAATTGAAAAGATCAAAACACTTGGAGTACATTATTATGCAAATAAAGGAATTTGAATTTAACGTTCCCTTCCCGTCATCTCATAAAATTTAACTTTTCCCATGAGTCCCAATCGTCCCAAAACTATGTACAAAGGATATGACTCGACTTAGCAACTTATGCAAGCAACTAGATAATTGAACTAAGGGTTTAGTGTGATAACAATAATGCACTAAAAGTGAGTGCATATAAGGTAGGCTAAGGTGATTTGGGTGTACATTTGGGGGTGGATTGTAAACAACGCTCTTCATTGATATTTCCGAAAACCGAAACATCATGAGAACCGCGAAAAGGATAGGCTCTGAGGGGTTAACTAGGGGTATCATGTACTAAAGATGAGTACAACGCAAAGGTGTGGGGGAATTACTCAACCGATGTGGAAGAAGTAATTATATTACAGGTATCAAACAAGGGTTATCCTAATGCTTCTTATCATTTTGTTATTCCTAACTACACAAGTGTAGTCTTACTAGCGATCTCGGAATGCATCACAAAACAAGTTCTAGAATCTATTATACTACCGGTTCACACTCTAAGCATTAAAGATGAATGCTTTAATTCCTACTAATCTAAGGCGATCCTCACATTTTGGGTGGAATTTAAGTGGTAAAGGGTTTTGTGCTAGTCATATAATTTCCTATCCATGAGACGCTTTATTAAGACTAATGGCCCACTCCTATATGTCATGAAAAATTTTAAATTTGGTGCCAAAATCACCCTAACCGATATTTCTCATGGTTTATTACACAAATGAAATTGGACAAGGCAAATATTCAAGGATAAGCATAGTTTCAAAGTTCCCGTTTTATTTTCCTCCCTACACTTAAACTGAACATTGTCCCCAATGTTCCCCGAAAGTATCAAAGTTATGATAATGGAAGGTAATTAACAACGAAAGAAACTAGTACTCCACGATTAGCTCGGTAGGATCCGTGTGAGCGGTGGTTACATCTTTCTTCAAGAAGAATGTTTGCGTGAAAAGCTCCTTCTCATCTTATGTATCTTCTTCTTGATAAATTAAACACGCACATTTGAAGAAAACAAACGAAACCTTCGCGTAAAATCGCGGTAACAATATATATAGGACTCTACTAAACTATGATATAATGCTTGTGGAATGGATGTTCACGCAAATTTACGGAAAATTAAGACACTGGAAAATTCCAACAATTTATAAGTAGCTCGAGAAAAAGAGAAAAGTAATCGATTGTTTACGCTCCTTTCGATGCCGTCAGTTGCGATCTGACACGTCAGTTATCCTAACAGAACCGGTGCGATTTTTCGGAGAAAATTCGGAAAATTTACATCTTTAGAATCTGGAAAAATTTCCTGCAAAACATCCATTATGACTCGATACAAGCATTTGACTTGAACAAACACACATGTATATCTTTTTCAATAATCGTAATTCTCATGTTCACGTTCTTTTTGAAAACATGTGTAATCCTCCCTACACTTATCCCTTTTGTAAAATACTTTTATATGTAATTAAGACGAGGTTAATGACAAAATATAGCATTTTCACAAATTCAAACATGAGAACATACAATAATGAAAAGATATATGACACATAAATAAAATGAAAACAAATACACATGGGTTGCCTCCCAAGAAGCGCTTGTTTTGTTCGAGTCACGAGCTTGACTCTACCCTTATTTAACGGATAAAGGGAGGTTTTCCTACACTTAAGCTTAAGTGCGGGTGATAGTAGCGATACACACCCTTAGGGTGGAAATTTTCTACATGAGGAGAGGGTGATGGGTGATTTATATGCTCAAAGGAGTGTGCTCCATTCATTATAACCTTACCTAAGTCTATTGGTGTAGCGGGTGAATCAAATCTTTCTCCTAAAAATGGATCATCTTCTATCAACTTCAAAAGATTCTTAGTTAAGGATCCATCTTGACCTAATAAACCCGGTTTAAACCCATAATGTTTCTTGTTATCAACCATGAATGGGTGATATAAGTGTGTAAGGTCATGGGTTACTCCTATATTAGTTTCCACTCTACATGGCCTAGAGTCTACCACCTTTATCAAGCAACTACCCAGATTATTTATTTTGATGGGTGGATGGGGCCTAATTCAATTCAAGATTCACATCTAAAGACGGAAAATTGGGTAAGGTTTTGGTTGAGGCTCTGTTTCATCAAAATTAGGAACTTCCCTAGGACTAAGAGAGAGGTCATGACAACAAGCATCTAAACCTACATTCTCTAGTGGCGTTTGGTCTAAAGGTTCTATATCAATCAAGGTTCCTATAGTCTCTTCTATTTCTCCCGGGTAAGTTATAGGCGATGTGTGTTCCTCAAGTGATGGTAGGGCCTGTGGGCTTGGAGTTTTCACCTCATTCTCCATTATATCTAGATCTCCTAAATGTTCATTAGTATGATCTAACCCAAATACACTCCTAAGCATCTCAAATCCTTCTTTGGCCATTTCAAATTCTTGGTCCGATTCATAAGAATTGTTCTCAAAAACTTGAATACTATGTTCTATTTGCCTAAAGGATTCCTCACGCGTGTCATATGTTTTGAAGTCTATCCCACACATGCAACTAAGTATTTCAACTCTAACCATCTCACAATCTTGTTCGGGTTTAGGTTCCATGTTCTTAAAAACTATGTCTTTTTGATCATGGTGCCTAAGATCATTCAACTGATGGTTTATGCTTAGGAGGCTTTTCTCAAAAAAAATCCAGATGGTCTTACTAAAAGGAGTTGACCTCAACAATGATCATTGAATAGAAGTCACACAAGCACAAAATTTATCAAATCCATCCAACGTTACACCCGTTTCCTTTTGGATATCTCTAAGATCACTTACAAATTCACTAGAACAATAAAATGCAATCCAAACTGCGAAATTCAATTGTTCCTCATTTGTTTATGATTCAAATGCAACTTCACTTGCCATAGCGACAAATGAAAAGGGTTTTAAGAACACAAACACAAACAAGGGGGATAGACTACAAGGAAGCTAAAAATGAGAAAAAATCTTACTTGATAGGAATCAAGTAAGGAAACCTAAACAAGGTGGACTCCTAACAATTATTCTATTCCTCGGTAGCGGCACCAAAAACTTGATAACGCTACACGCGTCTTTCGGGGTCAAAGGAACTTCCTTTTCGTCGAGCAAGTTTTTCAACACCCTAGGCAATGAACCTAATCGTTGTAGTGTAGTATTAGGGTAAGCCACGGAATGGATATCGTTCTCAGGGAATAGGAATGCTAGTGAGAAGTTACTACGCTAAGGTTGGGGTTGAGGAAGATTATTTTTTTATCTTTTTATGTTTTTAGGAAATGGAAAGGTACGAATCTCGGGGTTTGGATTTGGGGGTTTGGTATTTCTACCGATTACTTCTACTTATCTAATTATCTAAACTAAGGTGTATGTAGTCTATGTCTATTGTTGTGTGCTCGTATGATAGTTAAAAATGTATTTGCTTAGGCTTTATTACTCCCTAGTTATCTCCTATTGGTGGTTAAATTGTCACGTCCTTATTCTTAATTGCGTTGTGTCTCTAAGGTCGTAGGGTATGCGTTTATCCCTAACTCTTTGAAGCTACCAAAGGTTAATGAATACAAAATCTCTAGGATTCATAAACTTTAACTCTAAGGTATTCTTTGAATGACTTGTCTACAATTACTCTAGGCGATTATAAGCTAAGGTTCATCAAAGATCAATCAAGCATTACAAACACAACGAATGACCTATCGCAATACTAGGTCAATCACAATTAAGATAAGAGACAACCAATTAATATTCAATAACTAAGTTTCATATTACCTAAGCAAACACACAAGTAAATTTGCCGGACATGGAGAACATGCAAGCATACACACAATCAAAGGAAGACATAATTGAATTAATGAAGTAAAACACTTATCTTGATGTAAGATAGGGTATGGAACCCTAAAATATCTTGTACAAGACGACCTTGGTTCGGTTTAGGTTTTACTCCAAAAGACTACACACTAAAACTAAAAATTCGGATTCTATATATAAGATTACACATGCGGCGCCACCCTTTAATTTGTGACGCCGGGTCGCCGTTATTAGGGTTTCATCTTGGTCACGTTATCACTATGACGGCGTCACCTTATGTCCGTGACACCGCCGCTTGAGTCTCGACGCCGTCGGATCAAATCTAGGTAAATGCGAGTGCGACGCCTACTATTTTAAAACCCGATGCCGTCACTTGAAAATAAGCACTTTGGCTCTTGTATCGTCACAAAACATCTTAGAAGGCGTCACGGTATAACCGACGTCCCTTCGATTCAGTGGCTTGAGTGTCTCGATTCTTGACTTTGGCCATTTTCTTCGTATATTCATGCCTTTTCGTCCGAATAAGTGTCATTCCAGCAATTTGCCTTCAAGATACCTAAAAAGTGAAAAGGAACGATATTAAGTAATAACGGACACAAAAGTGATCAAATAAAGGCTTAAACGACCCCTCAAAAAGGTACATTTTAAAACCTTATCAACTGCACAAGACATTGATACTATTATAACAAGAAATAATGAACTGTCAACTTATGTGGCTAAATTACTAAAGGAAAATGAGACTTTGATAAAGCATCACATAGACCTAAGTGACTCTGTCAAAGAAGATAGAACTAAGTCAATGGAACAAACAAACTCTTTGATAGCCAAAATTGATGAACTCAAAGCTCAACTTCAGGAAAGATTTTCGCTATTGTTGCCTTAAAGAATGAGCTTAGAAAAACCGTAGGGAAAAGTGTGAACACTAAGTTTACAAAACCATCAACCTTGGGAAGCCAGTTTGTCATCCCACTAGAGACCGGTCCGTTGTTAGGCGACTCTCGCATTTATATACGAAAGAACAAAATCTTTAAAGACAAGGCTTGCCTCCCAAGTTGTTGCGATACAAGTTTTGTCAAATTCAGTCACTTTGCCTGAGTTACCTAAGAATAATGCTTCTAGCTCCGTTAACCCTCAACAATTAGCTACTTCTACTCCCAGCACCTCTAGGAATAGTTCAAAAACAGTGTCAAAACCAAGCATTAAAACCCAGAATTCATATGATATGAATGACTTGTGGAAAAACTATTATCTAGAAGAAGCTAGGAAAAAGGCACAGATTTGAAAAGACAGAATTTTAGGTGCAAGACCTATGGTGATGAATTCCACGAGATTTCAAGGCACTTCTAGTAGGAGTAAACCATTACCTAGGAACACTCAAAAGACTAGGGGTTGGCTTGCATCTAAGAGTAGTTATATGAAGAAGAATGCTAAGCATGTAGAAAATGACCTAGAAATTCTGAGTCTTTTCCGAATAAGAAACATTTTTCTAATTCACATGCTAAGGTACAATCCACTAAGGCTACTAATATGGCTAAGGTTCAACATGTTATGAAGCAAAACAAACCTAAAACATTGCATAGATGGATCCCAACTGCTAAATCTTTGGAGTCTAGGAATAACGATAAGTCTTCCACTGTGCATAAGTGGATACCGTCTGGTAGAATGTTTAAGGATGTTGGACTTAGGTGGATACCCACCAGAAAGCTGTTTACCGATAGAAAAATCAAGGTTGACAGTGAAACCCCAAAGGGTTTGGATACTAATGTCACTAACCAATATATATGCAATCAAGCTTGTATTGTTAGTGCGGTTAGTCCTTACTCGATTGCGAATACTTGATCCTTCAATACATGGATGGCTTAAAGTATGGATAACAAAAGGATTGATATCTCATAACTCACGGGTTCAAGTAAATCAACCTTGATATTCAATCGGCAATGACGTCTGTTCACATCAGTTCAGGCCTCGTTCTTTAACACTATGGCATCTGCAGATAACACCTCAGGCCCCATTCCTCAAAGAAAAGAAAGGCGTACAATTCAGTGCATTTTATCTTCAGTTTAACAGAAATTCTCTCAAGAATGACCATCCTCATCTACATTATCCATCAACGAGCTTCATGTGTTTCCCATGCTCATTCAGTCATCAAGTGGATCTCGTTCATTGGGTATATTCTTATTCACTTGTTCAAATCAAAATGGCAACTTCGGATGCAATTTTGAGGGGAGAAATGTGAATAAAATGATGCAGTTATCAAATGGATCTACTTACCGTGATTGTATTCTTACTCACTTGCTCAAATCAAAAATGGCATTGGCAACATCATATGTAACTTTTGAAGGGGGGAAGTGGATCTACATGTTGATGGATATTTGTATAATGGTCATACGCCTAATGTTTCACTTACTAAGGATAACTGGGATTTATTGTTTGGGATTCAATGGGGGATTCAATTGGTTCACCTTCTTCAATTTCCATTGATCAAGATGCACCATCTAAGAAGTACAACTCCGTTTACTCAAGAAGCCTAATCTCTAGTTATTCCTCAAGGCGTTGTTAATGACTATCATTGTAGTTGCACTCATGAATAATGATCCGCTCTTTGGTATTCCTTTGCCAAATCTTCACGGATTATTGTTCATGAATAATGATCCGCTCTTTGGTATCCCTTTGCCAAATCTTCACGGATTATTGTGCACTCTGTAAATCAACCACATGAACATTAAGGAAAATGACTACCTCATCCGCTTAAAGACATTATTGGTGAATCTTCCAGATCAGTCTCTATATGTATATCTTTAGGAAGATGGCATTGATGTTGAGGAATCATTTGATCCAGTTCATTCAATGGATCGATGTACATCCGATTGTATGTTTATTCACGTGTTGGGCATTTGACACAAGTTGATTACTTCAGAGTTAATCATTTATCACTTATTTGAGATTGAAGTTGATTTCACAAAGGTGTGTTCTTATTTGATAACTTGCTCGGGCTTAAGAATTTGAGTTGAAGACTTGGTTTATCTAGTTACCAGCTGTCGGGGTAGATGATTGAAGACCTGGTTAACTATCACTATTAGGAGTTACGTTGTTTTACTTAGTGTCACACATAGATTACGTTGTGGATAATCGTAAGAGGTGTTAATGTCTCATACTTTGTTTGAGTATTGAGTACTTAGAGATTTGCTTGGAGCGTAAATTCTCAACACCGTTCTTCCAACATTAGTGCAAGATTAAGATACAAATGCGGGGAACTCTTCTTCAGTTTCAAGTTTGGTATATCGGGTTTGCTTCATCAGTGGTCACTTCAAATTGTCTACATCTAGGTTGGTTAAGATAGTCAGTGAGAGTTTCTGTAACAGTTGATTCTCACAGGATTCATTTGAGCTAATTTGTTGTTCTTCCCTATTTCAAGATTATTTGGTATGTATAATGTGTTGCTGATTCTGAGGTATCAAAACCAGCAAGGGGGAAGGAGGCATATATCTAAACATACAACGAGTACATGTGATGAACTTAATACTTCTTCTCTATTGAAGTTATTCCGGGGAGACAAATGTCATAACCGCAGAGAATCTCAGTGTTTAACTCGTAGCCTTTGGTGTGTTATTCCAACTATTTGGGGGAAGGATGTATCATTCCAACTATTTGGGGGAAGGATATATTATTCCAACTATTTGGGGAAGGATTATTATTCCAACCATTTGGGGAAGTGGTCTATGGATACTTTTGGTATGTGTTAACTCAGCCTTCAGTAGGAAGAAATATGAGAAGAATACCTGGTGAGTGAGATGATATTGCTTATCGACATCTTCTCTATGATTCATGATAAAGTGCTTCCGGTTAGTACTTCATGTACACATTGTTATGATGATTTCGATGAGATCGCATCTATCAAGGGAGAGATATGTGTACATCAGGGACGTACAACATGTTCACATGATCGGGCTTAATAAGGTATTCCGGAGTTGACAACAGCAGAGATGATCAGTGACTAAACATGTTACTTATAACTGGAATGCATTTGGTGAAATGAAGATGTTGATATATTGTTCTCCCTAACTGACAACTGCTCAATCTCGAAGAGTAATGTGTACATCGGGGATGCACAACAAGATCATGTAATCGGGCTTAATCATGTATTTCGGGTTTGATATCCACAGAGATGATCCGTGTTATCTTGTTACTTCGTTGTTATCATCTTCTTCGGGTTCTTGAACTTCATACAATTAGTCTGTTTGCTTCACTTCATCTCCTGGGGGAAATGGTCTTAATTCGAAGATTGTCGGTTTAGGGGGAAGCTACCAAAGATTCACATTTAGAAGGCTCATGTTCGGACGATTTTCTTAGAAGCCTCGAATTCTTTGGTGGTGAAAGTTTAAGAGATATTGATTTCTTTCTTCTTCTACGTGCTGAACGATATCCTTATCTCGGTACTCATTTCATCATCCTCTTAAACTAAATTATCTTTTTCGTATATATCTTATCAAAAAAGCAAATTACAAAATTATAAAACCAACAAAAAGAAAATAGAAAAATTTAAAAAATTTAAAAAAAAATACCAAAAATATTGTTTTTCTCAAGACATGTCTTCTGGTATCGATAACATCTACTGTTGGAATCGCTCCTAACTCGTAAATGGAACGACATTGACGGGATTACATTTTCTATCCTTGTTACCTTAAACACATGGGCTTGTTATGTCAATTACCCATTGTTGTATGTGTTTGGGTATATAAACCACTCCATACTTCCATGGAGGGGTGAGTTTTCTTAGGGTAAGCCTTTCACCTTTCAATAATAAACACATAGTTCTCTCCCTTCTCTCTAGTCTCTCTCTCTCTCTAACTTGAAGATGGCTTTCTTCCATCTTCCAAGACATCCCGAATCACCATATCATCCATATATTCGATCGTATCATTAGTATCAAGAGCCCGTTCGGATTTTAATATTGGTTGATGTTTTGGTGATATTTCTTGTCAAAAATGGTTCTTGTAAAATCTGTCTTAACAAAGATTCAATCTTTCACTCATTTTTTTGTTAACAGATTATTTAACAAGTCCTTTTGTGTATCCTGGTCAAATTTGAAAGTCAATGTTTTCAGTCTTTGTGTTTTGTGTCATTATTTTGTCCAAACTGACTTTTGTACATCTAGGTGAAAGTATTATGGTTTTCTGGTCATGTTATTCTTAGTCAAAATGGGTCAAAAGATAATGTCTTTATGCCTGTTTTTCTGGGTTTCTCAAAACTGCTCGAATATTTGGTCAGAAAAAGGACGCCGGAAAAGTCAACAAAGGGTCAAAACCCTAATATTACGCCTAAGACCTCATCTTCATATCGTTTACGAGTAACTGTGAAGTTACTCGTAAGAAAGCATGTTTACGCATAAGCATACGCGTAAGATTTAAGCTTACGAGTAAGCTTACTCGTAGAGACCCTCTTTACGCGTAACCTTGCTTACGCCTAAGTGAATGTTACAAGTAATAGACCAAACTTACGCATAACAACTGATTAAGAAGAAGAATACAGTAAGATTTAAGCGTAGTTTTTTTGCTTACGCATAAGGTTTGTTATTACGCGTAAGCATCCTTTACGCGTAAGACCAAGTAAGAAAAGGAAGATAAAAGACCATGACCCGACTCGAACCAATATACCAACTCTCGACCTCAGTTTAAACAACATCATCAGTCAAGATCCTAACTGACAATAATAATCATCACATGACTGCTATTGTAACAAATTTCCACAGCCGTTCTATACTACTACACACCGCCATACCAACATATACCCCAACTCCTTTAATCAATCAACAAACAATTCCAATATCAATCTCACATCAAACGACTCGTACTTAAATGCAAAAACAAGATCTCAGAGTACTATTCGTGCGTTAAAAGGTTTATTTGGACAAAAAGGTCCTTAACACAAAAACTTCATCATTGATTTTTTATTTGAAGCATAGCTTCACTTAATTCTTCGAACTCTACAAGAAAAGTTAATAACAAAACTGTTATCACTTGTTTCTTTGGTTCGATCAAATCACTCAAACTAGTACAAGACGTGATGACCCTACCTGAGACCCTCCAAAGGATCATGATGCTTTCAAAATAATTTCTTGATTGGGTTTGTGTAGAAAATTGAATACTCATAGGGTACGGTTATAAGTTTTTGTTCAAAGAGATGCTCGATTTTTTGTTGTTGATGATGGAGTTATGTTAAGAGTGTTAGAAGATGGAGATATAAACTGAGATTGGATGTTTTTTATGTGATCTATTTTTATTTTATTTTTTTTGTAAAAGAAAAATATGATGAGAGAGGCGGAGAAAACAACATATATGTTTTAGGGTTAAGGTTACGATAAAATGAGAGTGTAGGTTTTTTTATATAACCCGTTATATCTTTGCATGGGGTAGACTGGAACGGGCTGTGTGGACATTTGGATTGGGCTTGATAATGATTTGTTATATCATACGCCATTTAAATTATCAAACAAGATGAAACGTTTGATATTAATGGAAATTGAAATTATAGGGCGTATGATAGAACTTGGACTGGGTCTTGATATTCGCTTTGGGCTGACATTCATTGAATCCGAATATTTTCTGAGATAAGCTGAAATTTTATTATAAAAATGTATTTTTTATACATTATGTTTATTTCTTGGTACAATATTCGGTAAAAGGAGTGGTATGTGGGTGTTACAAATTTTCATGGAGGATACATATTGACAAGATCGGGAAAAACCATTATCAAAGTTCAATTTAACCGTAAATGAAGGCTAGTTATAAGCATTTAACCGTAAGATGTGACTACGGCGATAATTCTTTATTATTTATTTGAGGTTGAAGTGGGATATCACGGGTGCGTGTACTTAGTATCTGAAGATATCGGGGTTGGTTGGATGCATGATTCTTCGAGATCCTTGTTCGAGCTTTAACCTTTACGAATGACAAAGACTTGAGTTGTCTAGTTATACCTGATGTAAGGAGTTACGTTGTTGTGCTCACAGCGTATATCTATCACTTTTAAGGAGTTGCGTTGTTGTGCTCAAGTGTCACAAAAAGCTGTGGGTAATTCGAGAAACTTTAAGTTTACCCCTTTTCGATCCGGTTAATCAACCCGGTAAGGAAAAGGGTTCTTCGTCTGAAAATAGTGCAAGTTTAAGTCACAAGTTCGGGTTATTTTACTTCAGTCTCAAGTTCATCATATTGGGTTTTCTCCATCAGTGGTCACTACAAAAAGCCGTCAGAATGATAATGGGGTCGGTAAAGAGTTAGCTGAGAAGAGTATACACGAGTAGAGAAGTCTTATCAGCAATTGATTCTCACATGATATTTATGGTACTACACAATTGTTCGATTACTTGGACATACATGGTTTCATTGTCTCAATTCATCATCAACATACGTGGTGTATGATTTCGATTCATTGAAAACATCGGGGAAGAGAGTATCGTGTTCCTTGCTACTTTGATGTTTTTGGATTTTTTTCGAAAACCCGTATCCCTTCATGAATTTCTTCAATCAGGGGGAAGAAATGAGACGATCTGTGGTGAAAATTTCTCAAGTTGGTGTAATCGTCTCACTTTCACAGAGTTATCATGTGTGAAGTTACCTAAATATGATGTTTTGATGCCTCACACACGGTCATTTTATCGATTAATTGCAGATTCACTCGTAACTATTATTCCGATAGACCGCAACATTGGGAAGTCGTTTCATTTAAATCTTCGTGGTTTTTGGTGTGAAGCATCTACATATGTGAGAAGATCTTGCGATTTCTTGCATGTTACCCCGAACGGATTTTCCATAATAAGTCGAGTTACCTTGTGTGGTTTCTCGCTCATCTACAAATTCACGCATCTTGGCGTCAAAGTTAGAGGAAATGTTCACTACATCAAAGTTTGAATCTGCTGAAGGCGGTTGTCGGTTTGGGGAAAGGTGATTGAAACATCGCCAAAAAGAAGTGTCTGGAGAAGCTGCTCACGACATGCGGCATGAATTGGGGAAGTTAATCCAATTTATGCATATTACCTCATTTGCCTACAAGTGAAGAAAATGGTTCTCAAGTCAAGGTACAAGAAGAAGACAAAGAGCGTAAACTTTCATCATCCTCAACACTTGAAGAGCTTATGAAGACCTTTCTTTATTTGTTTTCTATATTTGTAGTAAATGTTGTAAGTAATCCCTTATGTCGTCCCATTGGGGGAAGATTGTTGGAATCGCTCCTAACTCGTAAATGGAACGACATTGACGGGATTACATTTTCTATCCTTGTTACATTAAACACATGGGCTTGTTATGTCAATTACCCATTGTTGTATGTGTTTGGGTATATAAACCACTCCATACTTCCATGGAGGGGTGAGTTTTCTTAGGGTAAGCCTTTCACCTTTCAATAATAAACACATAGTTCTCTCCCTTCTCTCTAGTCTCTCTCTCTAACTTGAAGATGGCTTTCTTCCATCTTCTAAGACCTCTCGAATCACCATATCATCCATATATTCGATCCTAACATCTACGGTCTTAGAAATGTCATTCAATAATGGCACGGGACTTTAGATGAAGTTCGAGCAGGAGGTGTAAATATTTTTTCAAAACATGTCTAAAACTATGGCTTGCAGTTATTTCTGACTATAACCCATGCTTAAACTATGGTTTGCTATTATTTCAGATAGTACCCGCTCTTTAAAGAAAGGAAAGTGCTACACTAAACCAATTCTCATAAATTTCGTGCACTTATCCTAAAACAATATGAGGAAAGCATGTCAAAGGACTGCTGTTCCTACACAAATGTTTTTCCTTCTAAAATTCTTCATAAAAACATTTGTTGTGTTTCAAAAATGGTGGTAAATGAGTTGCTTGAAAATCAATCGGTATCTTGTTTTCATAAATTTGCAAAACCCAATCAATGACTTGACTTATTTAAAACTTTTATGAAATGAGTCATTGATTGGGAGAATGTTTTCAAATTTATATCATCTAACGAGCTTATATAATCATCCTACGTGCTTGGCGAAAAGATGTTTGCCTATGTTGAAGGACTAGGATTCTAGGATATGATTGTTAGAATTAGATGATTATAGTTTGATAAACACATTATTCCCATGCTTTACATGATCTGATTGATATGTTGGATTGACTTGTATTAGTCGATGGCTGTCTGGGTGATGTCGACCACCATATATTTGTATGTATGTTCACTAACGTATGTAGATATCATGGTATAAAAGATTGTTCCCGATCCGGATCCCACAAATGAAGATGATTGGATGCCGAAAGGAAAGGGTAACTGTATCTTGGGTCGACAAAAGAAGAAACGGAGCTTAAATGGATCTCTTTATGGATAGTTGGCACGATTGATGCAACGTCAGAGGTCTCACTGCATCTGCAGATGGTTTTCTTTCATTCCATTCAGCAACAACAACAAAAGCAGCTTAACCACCTAACGTATCTTTGTGCAGGACGAGTAGTGGATGATACCATTTTTCTTAAAACAATTTTGAAAATGATGTTTTGAAAATGGAAAAATATTGTTTTGAAAATAAATTAGACTAAATTTTGGAAATCACCGGACTTCATTTTATCAAAACTTAAGTTACTTAATCAACGACTACGGTTATCGATTGAGGGGGAGAGTGATTTAAAATAAAATATTTTCAAACGATATTTCATCTATCAAGTCCGTTTGTGCTAAATAAGTGGTGATCTAAAGATTTAATGTTATGTCATGGTATGATTTTCTTTAAAACTCAAAGATCTTTCAAAATGAAATTCTTTATGTTCTTGTTTGATTGTGGAATTGTTTTATTTTACTTAAAGATCTTTTAAAAACTATCATACCTGACACTAACAATCTTTAATGTCGAAAAATTGGTCCATATCAGTCATTTTTCAAAAATAAATCAAACCACGTCTTTCCCCAAAATTTTCTAAATAATTTAAATCAATTGGGATCACAAATCTCAAAAGGTTTGAAATTTTTGATCGGGGGAGAGATCGTGATTTAAATCTCAAATCGGTTTTAAAGGGTGATTATTTCAAAAGCACTCCTTCCTTCATGTGTAAAACAATTTCAAATACATGATGCACATGATTGAGGAGGAGCATTTAACCTAAAACCAGAAGAGAATTTAAACCAGGCATATTTTCTCCCAAGTTTTCGAAAACTATTTAGATCACTTGGGATCCAAAATCTCAAAGGGTTTGTGATGAGTGTGTAAATACTCATCATTTTGGGTCAATCTGAGCGCATACTCATCATTTTGGGTCGATCTGAAGCGCAAAAGCGTTTAAAATGCTCGAAATGCATCAAAATCTTGAAAATATTTCAAAATTGCATTTTATATGTTTCAAATGCAAAATGTTCAAAATCGATGAAAAATGAGCAAAGTTTGCATAATTGGCGTTCAGTCCCCAAGTTTCAAAAGTTGTCGAAATAGTCCACGAGCATTTAATTTCAAAGAAAAATCACCAAAGGTCCTTTTAAAATCATAACTTGTCAAAATTAGTCCTTTGGTGAAAAATATAAAAGTTTGAGAAAATTACAAGTTTGGTCCTCAGTTTCAAATTTGGCAAAATGGTCCTTGGAAAATTGGAAAATGTCAAGTTTGGTCCTTGTACTTTTAGAGTTTTCACTTTTAGCCCTTGGAGCAACTTTGATGAAATGGCGACCATGGTCCCTTGTTTTTCGAAATTGCAATTTAGTCCTTGGATATTAAACCTTTTGACCTTTGGCCTTGTCAAAGCTGCTTGTGACCACCAACCTATTGGACCCCCTCAAATTGACCCCCTTATTAATAATACGGTCAAACCCTTTGGTCAAAACCCACTCGCGCCTTTTCTTTTCCCTGTCTTCTTCACCCACCATGCCTGCAACACCCGTGCTTTACCCATTCCCACCACCTTTCCCTCCTCACACTCCACCTCCACAACACTACAAAGAAATCATTAATTCTTCCTCATAAACACTCAAACTCACCAACTGTCAAAAGCTTTTCCGCCAAATGGAATGAATGGCCAAGATCAACTAAAGTGATCCAATGGTTATGGAAAGTGGTGGGAAACAATCGGAAGTGAGAGAAACAATTTGGAGCTATAAAGAGAGAGAAGCAAGCTAAAGGTGGTAGCTAGTTTTATTTTTTTCTTTAATATCGTTTTTAATTAAATGTTTTAGTTTAAGTCATAATGTTGTAATTTTTGTTTCTATGTATCAAACTAAGTTGTTTTATAGTTGCAATCCAGTTTTAAGTGGTAATTGAGTTTTAATATCATTTATGTTTTCAAGTTCTTTGTTGAAAATTCACTTTCAAACTCTTGCATTAAAGCTTCTAAAAGCTTATTTCGAGTTCAAATAGGTTCATATAAGCTCTATATAGCTTTTGATAAGCTTGCATTACGTTTCAAGCAATATTGGTCCATGGTTAATGAAAGTCAAATGAGCAAGGAATGGGAATGGTGATGATATTTGGGTTTGTTTCAACATGGATATTGGTTGGATTAGGCTAAATTAGTGTAGGCGTGGTTTGGTTTTAGCTTTGCGCATACAATTTGGACCATTGTGAGTGTCATTCTCAATTCCATTTTTATTCAAATTTGCATATTGTTCTTGTGTATGTATGTGATCATTGAAGGCTTAAACATGTTCAATTAGTTGTATTTTAGTCACTCGAATCATTTTGAGTATCTGCTATAGCTAGATCGATAGTTAGCCTTGTTAAATTTGCATATCGATTATATAGTGGTGTTTGGATCAAGCATGATTGTGTTTAGAGTGGTTCGATGGATTAGTCTTGTTGTTTTAGGTTTGTGTCACTCCTTTGAACTCATTTGAGTCGACAAATTGTGCTGCTAATCACCAAAGTCAACAATCCATTTTCATTTGTCTTAATATCTTCACTTGTTGTGATTTTGTAAAAGCAAACTTGTTTTATGTTTAAAATCTTAGAGCTAGCTTGCATTAGTTCAATTTCATCACATTACATCTATTTGGTCCTTAAATCAAGATCAAATCTCAAGTTGGTCAAATTTTCGGTTTGTTAAAAAGTCAGTGGTGAATTCGGTTTTAGCCAAACTAGAGGAATTTTCATGGACTCATCTACGAGCCAATCTAAGTGAAATTGTGGGTTCAATAACTTCAGCTGGTCTTGTTTCTTATTAGCATTTTTTCAGATTTTTATCAAATTTTTAGAAGCCTCAAATGGGCTTGTCAATTGGAGCTTATTTGCCCTGTCTGTTGACTCGATTAACACCGAGTCTCAAGACAGTCTTCTGTTTCTTGCAGCCAGCTCTTGAGGGCTTGTCCAGGTCTTATCTTTGGTCTAGCCATAGCCACCCGGGTCTAGCTTAGGATCCAGGTTTTGGTTTTCATTTTCTGCTTATTTTGTGGCTAGAACTTAAGCTGCAAAGTGACCCCTAGAAACTGATTTTAGCACTTTTGCCAAATCACTCATATTATAGCATCTTGTATTTCATAGGTTTAAAGTAGTTGATTTTAGTTGGTTTTGAGTAGTTATAACATATTACTGCTTCTGTTTCAAGTTGGTGGCTGTTGGTACTTATTTGCTTAAAATAAGTGCTTATTTATAAGCACTTATCATAGCGATTCCATATTCTTGTACACAAGCCCTTGTTTTCCATTTTCCTAAATCCGGTACATTATTTCAAGCTTATCTTGAATTTTTCGATTTTTTCGATCTGTTTGCTATTTTTCTTAATTAAAATCGGTTTTAAGCCTTTTTAAAAGCATTTAATACAATTAATTAAGAAAAGTCTCAAAAAATAAGTTTTCATTTTTTTAAGTTAAGATAAATATAAAAGACAAAAATATTTTTCCAAATTTTTCTTAGTTAAATTTGTATTTTTAAGTGATTTAAGTAGTTTTAAATAGTTTTTAATTCCTAGAAAATAGAAAAATAATCAGAAAAATATAAAAATAGTTTTGAAAATTCTCTTTTGATATTTTAGATTTTTCTAAGTCTTAATTTTATTTTTCTAACTTTATTTCATATTTTCTTGTGTTTTAGGTAATTATTTAATAGTTAAAAATAGTTTTTAATTAATAATAATTAGATAATTAGTTATAAAAATAATTTTCGTTTTCTATAAATTTTATTTTATCATTAGGGTTGTAAAAATATCATTTTCATATTTTTAGGATTAATATTGTGTAAGTTTCACATTTTCATTTGTACGTAACGTAGTTTTTTAATTCAGTTTTATAAAAACATAAAATCAAAAACATCATTTTAAAAATAGTGATAGCGTTTATTTAATATTTTTTATCTTTCTAATTTCCTTTAATTTGCATTTAAGCCCCTTTAGTTTATGAGCTTCTTTTGTAGTTATAATCATTCCAAATCCTTTTTCCGATTCAAATCTCTCGATCACTATATCGTTTGGTGATCCATTGCATAACTTCATTGGGACATAACGGCCCTGGGAAACCCTATACTCTCGGATCTTCATTGAGTTCGTTTCGAACCGTTTTAAGTTTCTTACGATTCGGCCATTCACAAGTGGCGGCTTGAGTGAAAAACTTGACGGTTGGCGTGAATCAAATTTTTGGCGGCCATTGCCGGGAGTGTCTTTGATTATCTTACGTTTAGCGATTAGTGATTTGAATATTCACTCCTTATTCATACCATCCATCTATATATATTTATATTTTCTTATAAAAATCAAAAACCCAAAAGATTTTCATTCTTTGTTTTACATCATGTTTTCAAAAATACCAAAAATATTCCTCTTTACCCTCTTACCCTTTTTGATTCTTTATCCCTTTACCTCTATCCATTTGATTCTAACTTCTTCTATTCTCATGGAATCTCTCGACTCTGACGAATTCGGGACGAAGTTGAAAAACTTGGACTTTATCACAAATGTCAAGAATTCGTGTTGTTCGTGATGATCCATTGATTCTGCGTAGGAAATGGAGCGTGAAACCGGGGTGACAAAGGACCGGTACTTCCTACGATAATGGAGGTGCTAAATCGTCCAACCTACGGTTATCAAAGATCTAACCCTCAATTGCTCCTAAGCCGTCTAGAATTGATCCTAAACTTTCACGATTCTGATTAAAAGCAAACATGCGAATTTAGACGGTGACTAGCAAGAATGACTTGCTTAATCTTCACGTTTCTCAAGAACCGAACCAGAGACCATAACGGAAGTGGTGGAAATTGCTAGCTCTCAAAGCACACCACTTGTCCCACCTCCGGATTTTTCAAAATGTTCTTGAGACTTGATAGTCATTCGGATTACCATGTTGGTTTTGTTGATTCTTTGAATAAACCGATTCCTTCTCATAACTATCAAATGAAATCGTTTATTCCTTGTGTCGGTTGCGGTGAGCCTCTTTTGGTTCACCCCATCGTTGGTGTGCGTGTGTACAATGTGGTAATGATATTCATAACGGAGTTGTTTGTTTTGTGGTTCAAGGAATTCATTTGATTATGATCCTAATCCGAACTCATTTAACGACCCTCAAACTTTTCCAATTACCCACCTGACCGACTTATCTTCATATAACCAACCTAAGCGATGTGAATTTTGTGGAGGTCCTCACCTAGGATTTGAGTGTCAATCCGGAAACACGTTTGTCTATGAGCAGTTTTCGGTGATGCTCGAACTTTGGTTATAAGCAAAATCCATATGATTCACAGTCCGAGACTCAGCAGTTTCTTGTTGTGAGTCTTATGGAGGTCCCCATTTCAGCTCGATTGTCAAATAGGGAATCCATTTCCTTGTAACAATCATGACTCTCACGGTTTTGACAATTTCCAACCTCCACAGCACCATACGGTTCAAACTCCACCGAGCCGTTGTCTCAAGAAATCTCCCAGATTTTGAAACCGCAATGAAAACACTTGAGGATATGATTAGTAACTTTAAGAATCAAGTGAGTGGTGAAAAGACCATGGGAGAATTGCTAGTCAAGAGCGAGAGGCCCGCCAATCTAGGGAAGAATTATTAGTCCTAGAGCATGCGGCTCTAAGGCGTTCCCAATTTCTTAAAGCGACTCTTTATGATGATGACGAGGAGAGTTTTATCCTTTTAAAGATAATATTTCTCAACTCCTCGATCGGTTGATATCCCAGTTGAGATTCATTCTCAAACAAGCGCTATCACACCCAGCTCCCACTCACTCTCCGAACATGGGGGCGAGCATCTTAACACTTGTTCACGAAAAGGAA
This sequence comes from Chrysanthemum lavandulifolium, assembly GCA_022545495.1. NCBI lineage: Eukaryota > Viridiplantae > Streptophyta > Magnoliopsida > Asterales > Asteraceae > Chrysanthemum > Chrysanthemum lavandulifolium. The sequence continues at coordinate 163,125,449 of CM040241.1, forward strand.
TCGGACGAATTCATAAAGTCTAGTGTTGAGAACCTTGTCCCAATCCCGAGAGAGTCACAGAACTTCGATCATATGTGATTCTCTTTCCCTCTTGAGTGTTCAAATGATCATTTGGAAACTTTCTCTGATCTTAGCGACGATTGTGCTTCCTATGGAAACATCGAGTATGTTGAGACATCACTCCCACAGTCTGATCCTCTTCTTGAGGAGTTCTCCGGTGAACTCACTCACATCAATCCACTTTCATCGGAAAGTGATGATGATTCCTTTGATTTCGAAGCCGATCTTGGAGAGATTGAAAGTCTCCTTGATAATGATCGTTCACTCACTTCTCACCCTAACAGTCCAATAGAGAATGTTGATCACTTTGTTCCCGAAACATTCAAAGCTACTCTCACTAATCCTCTATTTGAATTCAACTCGAATTCACTTTAATTCGAGAATCCACTCTTTGATACTCGGACCGAGGATAGTGATGAGCCCACAATGGAACAAGAGTTCACAATTTCACTTCATGTGAATGATTCTCTTCATGAAGAGTTCTCCGTGAACTCTCTCATGACATATCTCCTCCGAACATGATCATTTCTATTTTGATCTTGAGGATGATATTGGCTCGGAGGAAGGTGTACTCTATCATACGAGTTTGCTTATTAATGATACTACCTCACCCTTCCTCCCGATATGTCTACATTTGAGGATGAAGAATGGATCTTGATTGTTATCAAAATCTTTCTTCTCGGGTCGAGTCTACACCCCTAAACATTTCACCGTGTGTTTGCGTGGAATGGAATTCACAGGGGCATTGATTGTCATAGCACCACATCACAGTTATATTGAGCGACCTAAAGTGTCGTTATAAAAACTCATCGTTGGATATTTCATAAAAACATAATCAGAGTACAACATCGGTCCCAAAAGGTTTAACAAGTTTGCCAAAATACAAATATGTTACAAATCCAAACGATGTTTTGAAGTAAAGAGCCATAATGTACATAATGTAAGTCGGCCGCGACTCAAAATATAGGTCCCTAACCATGTCATGATGAGCGTGCCTCGATTACACGAAAATACATTGCTAAAACGTCAACAATAATGTTGGTGAGAAATCATAGGTTTATGTAAATGTTTTATACGACTACACAAGTATAGACCATGCATGACAATCAAGTCACGTAAAAATAATGTTACAATTGCTCTAAGCCCATGACCCCGAAGCTAGACTGTTCAATAATGTATACCCTAGAGTGTTTGCGGACAACTCCGTAATGTAATCAAATGAAATGCATCCGTTCACTTGGTTGGGATTCACCAACCCGGATGGGCGTCACCTCGATAGATCTATCCACTCATCCTCGCTCTCTAAGATTAACGGTTCATGTTCAAGTAATGGGGACTTTCAAATTGGCATATGTGGTAACTTAAGCAATGTAATGAATTTAACATACTTGGTATCGTACAAAAGAAAATGTAGTGCAATGTATTCTCCCGTGGGTTTGAAATAATCGAAAGCATGTAAAGCGGGGCTATGAAAACTCACTTGGATAAACGGAAATAACGGCAATAGTGAGTACACCGAGGTTTATAATGATCGTCAACGGGACCTATTATCAATGATATGATATGTCATGAGTTGCAATGTAATGCTATGCATGCACCGTATGTTATTTATACCATTTACGGGTTTTGAAAATATTACTCGTCGTCGAAAAATACTCTTTTGACGTCTCGACCAATCAAAAATGACTTTACATGTTTTACGTCAAAATGTCATCCTACAATGGTTTTATAATGACTTTTGGTGAAATTATCACTTTTCGTCGCAAAACAATGTCGTCGGAAAAACCATGAAATCAATAAAAATGGCTCCGGAAAAGTAGTCGTAAAACGGTGTACGTCGATCGTTAGAGAACGAACTCGACGGTTTTGGATAGTTTGTATCGATATCTAAAAGTTTCAGTTCAGGAGTTTTCGTTCAAATGGTCTCGATCATAAAGATATTCAAGGCTCAAGATGGTGGTTTTTGTGAATCGTGTGCAGAAAATGAGTTTCGGCCAATCTTTGAACATCCGTAAATAAATAACCATAACTCCGCTTGACAAACGGCTTTTGTTTTGAAAAATGTGGCGGTGAACTTGATTTTATTAGAAGACACCGTTATAAAAGTTTTGCATCATGGTTAAAAGCGCGCAAACATGGACGATAGAGCTAATGAAATACTTGTTACGTCAAAATAATATAATTTTCAGAAAATTAATACTTACGGCAACTTTATGAAAACGGCCATATATTTGTCGTTTTAACTCCGTTTTCTACGTAAAATATGTCCTTAGCTTCGTATCGAAGTAAACTAATATATTTTTGAGAAGTCGAAATAATTTGTGAAGCTTAAGGCTCGTTTTTGACCCAAAAACTCTAAAAACTGCATGCTGCCATTTTCAGAAAAATATACTTTTCGTCGTAAAACTTTAAAAATTCACCACGGCTTCGTTATAACTCCGTTTTTATCCGTTCAAGCGGCCACGGATTCGTTTTAAAGTATATTTTCTAATTATCAATGCCAAAAGGTCGTACCATCAGTGGATTTTTCCAGAAATACGTTTTAAGGACAGACCCTAAAATAAAGTTTACGAAAATAGTTTTTCACGGACAAAACCTATTCTAATCCCTTCAAATCAACTCCAAAGCTAATCCAATCCTACCATACACCTTCTTAGGGTGTCATGGGTTCCTAATCACCATCAAGACCAAAGATTAACTTGGGAATAATTATAGGATGACTAATAAGTATATAAAACCTTAAAAATCAAGAAATAAATGGTATAAATTCCATAACATGCATAAAAGCTTCAAAATGAAAAGGAACATATGAAAATGATAAGAAAACATAAGGATGATAAAAACATGCTTACTAGTGATATGAAGAGGTGTAGGTAACAAAGGTTTATCTTAAATATCCTTGGTTTTTATTTCAAAACCACAAAGAGGATATGTTCTAGGTTGTTTAAACACTTGATCTTGCAAAACTTCTTGATCCCTTTGGTTTTCTTTGCTTGGCGGTTTCTTGATGAGCAAAGAGAGAGAAAATATTTTTTTACACCTTGAGTATGTGTAGAAGTATGTGTTAATTTTGTCAAGTAAGACTTTGTACAAGTGAGGTGAATTATTTGGGACAAGAAATAAGAAAAACCATACCACATTTAAGACTTCCTCCCCTTGGCGGTTTTGGGGAGGGTTGTCTACCCTGATATTTTTTTTTTTTTTTTTTTAAATATTGTACTAGTAGATATTTTGTGTAATTTGTATAAAAGATGTAAATAAAGTAAAGGTATATGAAAGTTTTTAGTGCAAGTAACTTTTTATTAAGTCAAAATAGATTGTATTGAGGTGATAAAAATTGTAAAAATACTTTCCTTGTGAAAATCGGGTGATAAAATAATTATCGTAAGATTTTAAGAAAAACGACGTAATAATTAAACGTTAACGATTGAAGTACCAAATAAATGTGAAACACTAGGAAAACTAAAAATATAGTTTTTATGAACTAAATGTGAGTTTAAAAATACCTCGGGATCATTTTTGAAAGTAACGGGTTAATAATCAAAATAAAAACTCACGCGATAAAATTAATAAATATAAAAATCACGCGTTGAAGGGTGAAATGAAATGTCGTGCATGAACTAATGAAATGCACATGATGTCAATGAAATGTAGACTACTCAGAGTCCATATGAAATGTACGTGATGTCATGATCATGAATTCGCCGCTAAACCTCCAAGGTTACGCGAATTTGAAACAAGTAAACCAAGTTTACTAAAATGTTGAAATAATGAAACATGAGCGGTCGAGAAATGACACGAAAGTACGGATTGTCACATTCGCCCATCAAAAGGAATTCAGTCCACGAATTCAATCGTTGTTAGGTGTAACGGGTTTAGGGTTCGATGTGGTAAACTTTCCCATTCCCGAGCAAAACCCTCAAAGACTTTTACCAACCAATTTTCACTTAATCTCACAACTCATCAAACAAGAACTGTCATGAGATTAGGCTAAATTGGTTTGAAGGAGGACTTTGAAAATTTGGCTCGACACGGAATTGCTTACACATATAAGTCTACTACTCCCTTCATCGCATGATTCTTCTGAATTAGACATAGGTGATCGGGCTATGTATAATTTAGGAGTAACTATGCAATGCTTGGACTAATCGACTCATATGTCGTTTGGCGTTGAGTAAAGCGATGTTAAAATTGTGATGAACATCGAGGAGAGAAGACATGGAGAAGTGCCGTTAAAATGATAGTTAAAGTAAAAAGAATTAAAATCCTCGAAAATGATAACAAATTGGAAAGAAAATAAAATACGATGGATGAGAATATCTTACAACAAGTGGTTTATCAAAAGTAGTACATCTTAGGTTATAAGGATTCGGATACGATGAAAACATAAACTTAGTACAACATGATACATAGAGAAAACAAGATTGTTAATTCCGAGCTTCTTGGTCTTCCTCGTCATTGATACCTTGACGAGCTTCTCCTCCTCCTAACATGTATGCATTCCCCGAGCACATTCAACTCGTTGACCTTGGTTTTGGGGACATTGGCTCGATAGTGTCCTTGCTCCCCACATCCGAAACATGTCATTATAGTTTTCCTCTACAATCCTGGCGCGGTGTCCTAATTTTTGCAGCGGCGGCACTGCGAGGCAAAGACACGAGTGATGAAACTTACATCTAGTACATAGTGGGTGTGTTCCGGCATATCCTTTTCCTTTGCGGTCCTTAGCAAGGTGTCCCACTTTTGACAGATAAAGCATATACCACATGGACCCTCATGATGTAGCGTGCATTGATGACATCGTGGTAAGTTTCAATATAAGTTCTTTCCTTTGTTGGTGCGACAACATAAACCACAGCGGCTTCTTGTCTTTTATTACATTGTTGGTGATGGTTAGTGTTGCTGACTTTGGTTGTTGTTGTTGTAACCTCCCTGGTCATTTTCCCATTTCCTTTTGTTGTTGTTGGTTTGATTGTTGTTATTGATGCGGTTATTATTATTGGTGATGGTTTGATTGTTGATAATGTTTTCCCTTTTCAGAACTTGAGCCATGAGTATTTGAGTAATACGGGTAGATTCTTCAATTGTTTGTGGATCGAAAGAAGTTACATCTCCTTGGGCATCTTGTGAAAGTCCTCCAATGAAATTTTTCAATAGTTTCTCCTTATCCGAAACCATAGCTGGACAAAGAACAGTCAACTCTTGAAACCTTTCGATGTAAGCAAGTCTCGCAGTTTCAGCAGCAGTTGCGGCCTCGATAATAGCAGCTATTGTCGCTCGTTCTTTCCTTAGTGCCTCGGATATATAATCCTCTATGTACTTTTGGATAGCAGATGGTGTCATTTCTAGTGCAGCTTTCTTCGACGCCATAATTCTTCAAAATGAAAGGAAAATGAGACGTAGTCAATTCCTATGTTAAGAATGGGCGCTCTAAAGAGAAGTGATAGAAGGTGGTAAGTTTGAGGGTATTTTTCGAAATGATCGACGGGTTCCAAAAAGATGGGTTATGAGGTGTTGTAAGTGCTTCAAATATAGTTCATCCCTAATATTGCTATCATGCTTGCAAGAAGATAGGTATCATCTCAAACTTTGTCGAAGAATGTTTGTTCTAGTTTCACTTGTAGGTGGAAAGTCATTGATTGTCCGACATGTTCAAACCTGTGGCATCTCTTGATATGGAAATGAGGTTACTTGGAATTTCTAGAGAACACAATGCCTTAGGGGAAGTTTATATCGATAGCCTTAATTTAACCAAATTTTCCTTTAAAGGGATACTCATTGTAGGGAAGTTCACATATTGTTGAAGCTATGTTTAGTGAAATGTTCTGTAGCCTCAAATAGAAGACTTGGTACATCCCTATAGTGTTGTTTCATGGGTATACGCTTCGTATAAAATCTCGTAACTCGGTCTAGCTTAGTACTTATGGAATCGCAGAATTTGGATTCTAATTCAAAATAGTGGTTCGGAATATCTCGTGATGTCTTAAGATTTTTGTTGAGTTTTAACTCATCCTACCTCCTAGTTCGGTCCTTGTTGGTAATCCCAAAATCCTTCCATTGTTTTCTTGTATCGAGGAATCCTCCTCACAGATGGTATAGGAGGTCTTTCCTAAAAGGTCACTCGTCCAATCCTAACTTATCGGTTAAGTGAGAGATAAATGGCGCAAGCATCTATAGAGTGTTAACAGAAAGAAATGTTTATGCACAATATGTCTGATTATAAAACTTTGTTCTCAAGCAAGGATAAATAGTTTGTAAAGTATCGGTAAGGTCATTGTTTATAAAGTATTATTAAAGTCGTAAATTTTGGGTTTAATGGTACAGGAGTAAGGGGAAATGGTCGGTAAAATAGTTGAAAGCAGTTTGTGTTAGATAACGATGAAGTTTATTATCTCATAAGAGGAAATGTAGGACAAATAGTTGGTATTCAGTGTTTTGTTTTGTAAGATAATAGCTTGATGATTTTTTTCAGAGTAATCATGAAAATCGTTTCGCATGAGGATATTACATAGTTGATAAAATGACTGAAACCGTTTGATAAATTAATAATAAAACAACTTGCGCTAAAGCTTTATGAAACAACGTTTCTAAGATGGTGATAAAATAGTTCGAAATAAAAATCAAGTGAAATAATTTCAGGAAATAGTAGCAGGGTAATTTGGAATAAAATTTGTTGGATGGTTTGTAGGATACATAGGAGAATCTTATCGAGCAGTAATGGTCTACTAATTGGTCGAGGATAAAATTGGCCTAACCCCTAGTAAGATAGTGATGTATCGTAGAGATAATAAATGATAAAGATCACATTAGCTAGAAAGGTGCTTATTATCTGTTCCTGTTGGTGGTCTAATCATGTCTCAAGTGTAGGAGTAGTAGCGGTCTAGCAACAATAGCCCTAGAACTCTCAGGTCCTCAAACCTATGAGATGATGTAGTGTCTATAGTCTTAGTGGTAGATGGTAATGGTGTGTCAAATCATGCACACTTCCCAAGCCGCAAGTTAGGTGTATGAGTATCGTGTATAAGATGTGATGATACGGATGGTGCTCGAAATGATAATGATGATGAAAATAATGACAATGATGATAATGGAATCCTTGTGGTGAGTTAAGAAAATAGGTTCATTAGGATTAAGTCTATAAGTTCTACCCAATAGTATGATCCGTCCCAACCGAGTGATAAAATTGCCCGATTCTATAGTGAATCGATAGTGTTCGTGATGGTGTAGGTGTAACCGTCCTCCCAAAGGGTTTATCTCGGTATTCAACGTTATCGGTGAGGAGTCAATTGATGTGAAAATCGTGATAGTGAATGACAAGGAATTCTCCACGTTAAAGTGATGTGAGTATAATGGGATGGGTATTTGAAGGCATCTATGTGACAACCGCTATGAAATGAAAGTGAATAACTCAAAATGTACATATAAATCGCATGCAAAGTGAACACGCACTTATGATGAAATGATGAGATGCTATGATAATGTAGTTATAGTCTAGGGTCAATGATGCAACCTAGTTCTCTATAAGCGTAGCTCGGTACCAATCTGTCACACCCCAATTTACATTTTGCGTGGAATGGAATTCACGGGGCATTGATCGTCATAGCACCACATCACAGTTATATTGAACGACCTAAAGTGTCGTTATAAAAACTCATCGTTGGATATTTCATAAAAACATAATCAGTACAACATCGGTCCCAAAAGGTTTAACAAGTTTGCCAAAATACAAATATGTTACAAATCAAACGATGTTTTGAAGTAAAGAGCCATAATGTACATAATGTAAGTCGGCGCGTGACTCAAAATATAGGTCCCTAACCATGTCATGATGAACGTGCCTCGGTTACACGAAAATACATTGCTAAAACGTCAACAATAATGTTGGTGAGAAATCATAGGTTTATGTAAATGTTTTATACGACTACACAAGTATAGACCATGCATGACAATCAAGTCACGTAAAAATAATGTTACAATTGCTCTAAGCCCATGACCCGAAGCTAGACTGTTCAATAATGTATACCCTGCAGAGTGTTTGCGGACAACTCCGTAATGTAATCAAATGAAATGCATCCGTTCACTTGGTTGGGATTCACCAACCCGGATGGGCGTCACCCTCGATAGATCTATCCACTCATCCTCGCTCTCTAAGATTAACGGTTCATGTTCAAGTAATGGGGACTTTCAAATTGGCATATGTGGTAACTTAAGCAATGTAATGAATTTAACATACTTGGTATCGTACAAAAGAAAATGTAGTGCAATGTATTCTCCCGTGGGTTTGAAATAATCGAAAGCATGTAAAGCGGGCTATGAAAACTCACTTGGATAAAGCGGAAATAACGGCAATAGTGAGTACACCGAGGTTTATAATGATCGTCAACCGGGACCTATTATCAATGATATGATATGTCATGAGTTGCAATGTAATGCTATGCATGCACTTCGTATGTTATTTATACCATTTACGGGTTTTGAAAATATTACTCGTCGTCGAAAAATACTCTTTTGACGTCTCGACCAATCAAAAATGACTTTACATGTTTTTACGTCAAAATGTCATCCTACAATGGTTTTATAATGACTTTTGGTGAAATTATCACTTTTCGTCGCAAAACAATGTCGTCGGAAAAACCATGAAATCAATAAAATGGCTCGGAAAAGTAGTCGTAAAAGCGGTGTCGTCGATCGTTAGAGAACGAACTCGACGGTTTTGGATAGTTTGTATCGATATCTAAAAGTTTCAGTTCAGGAGTTTTCGTTCAAATGGTCTCGATCATAAAGATATTCAAGGCTCAAGATGGTGGTTTTGTGAATCGTGTGCGAGAAAATGAGTTTCGCCAATCTTTGAACATCCGTAAATAAATAACCATAACTCCGCTTGACAAACGGCTTTTTGTTTTGAAAAATGTGGCCGGTGAACTTGATTTTATTAGAAGACACTTCGTTATAAAAAGTTTTGCATCATGGTTAAAAACTGCCGCAAACATGGACGATAGAGCTAATGAAATACTTGTTACGTCAAAATAATATAATTTTCAGAAAATTAATACTTACGGCAACTTTATGAAAACGGCCATATATTTGTCGTTTTAACTCCGTTTTCTACGTAAAATATGTCCTTAGCTTCGTATCGAAGTAAACTAATATATTTTTGAGAAGTCGAAATAATTTGTGAAGCTTAAGGCTCGTTTTTGACCCAAAAACTCTAAAAACTGCATGCTGCCATTTTCAGAAAAATATACTTTTCGTCGTAAAACTTTAAAAATTCACCACGGCTTCGTTATAACTCCGTTTTTATCCGTTCAAGCGGCCACGGATTCGTTTTAAAGTATATTTTCTAATTATCAATGCCAAAAGGTCGTACCATCAGTGGATTTTTCCAGAAATACGTTTTAAGGACAGACCCTAAAATAAAGTTTACGAAAATAGTTTTTCACGGACAAAACCTATTCTAATCCCTTCAAATCAACTCCAAAGCTAATCCAATCCTACCATACACCTTCTTAGGGTGTCATGGGTTCCTAATCACCATCAAGACCAAAGATTAACTTGGGAATAATTATAGGATGACTAATAAGTATATAAAACCTTAAAAATCAAGAAATAAATGGTATAAATTCCATAACATGCATAAAAGCTTCAAAAATGAAAAGGAACATATGAAAATGATAAGAAAACATAAGGATGATAAAAACATGCTTACTAGTGATATGAAGAGGTGTAGGTAACAAAGGTTTATCTTAAATATCCTTGGTTTTTATTTCAAAACCACAAAGAGGATATGTTCTAGGTTGTTTAAACACTTGATCTTGCAAAAACTTCTTGATCCCTTTGGTTTTCTTTGCTTGGCGGTTTCTTGATGAGCAAAGAGGAGAAAATATTTTTTTACACCTTGAGTATGTGTAGAAGTATGTGTTAATTTTGTCAAGTAAGACTTTGTACAAGTGAGGTGAATTATTTGGGACAAGAAATAAGAAAACCATACCACATTTAAGACTTCCCTCCCCTTGGCGGTTTTGGGGAGGGTTGTCTACTATGATATTTTTTTTTTTTTTTTTAAATATTGTACTAGTAGATATTTTGTGTAATTTGTATAAAAGATGTAAATAAAGTAAAGGTATATGAAAGTTTTAGTGCAAGTAACTTTTATTAAGTCAAAATAGATTGTATTGAGGTGATAAAATTGTAAAATACTTTCCTTGTGAAAATCGGGTGATAAAATAATTATCGTAAGATTTTAAGAAAAACGACGTAATAATTAAACGTTAACGATTGAAGTACCAAATAAATGTGAAACACTAGGAAAACTAAAATATAGTTTTATGAACTAAATGTGAGTTTAAAAATACCTCGGGATCATTTTTGAAAGTAACGGGTTAATAATCAAAATAAAAACTCACGCGATAAAATTAATAAATATAAAAATCACGCGTTGAAGGGTGAAATGAAATGTCGTGCATGAACTAATGAAATGCACATGATGTCAATGAAATGTAGACTACTCAGAGTCCATATGAAATGTACGTGATGTCATGATCATGAATTCGCCGCTAAACCTCCAAGGTTACTAAAATGTTGAAATAATGAAACATGAATTTGAAACAAGTAAACCAAGTTTACTAAAATGTTGAAATAATGAAACATGAGCGGTGTCCGGTACTTTGAAATGACATTTCGAAAGTACGGATTGTCACAATATCCTAAGAAGTGAAGAGTTGGCTAGCCGTAAGTTTATGGCTTGTGGTAAAGGCGTGGAAAAACCATAATTGGTAATCACTCACCAAAGATAATATTGATAATTTATCTAAGAGTTGGCTAGTCCGAAGCAAGCGGCTCGGTAAAGACAAATCAAATCCGTTGGAAGTCGGTGGTTTGCTCAAAATCACATGGTTATCGGTGTACCATGGTTCTTACTTGAACCGAAACATTTGGCTACTCCGAGTAATGGCTTTTGGTAAAGAGATTCAAATCCATTAAGTTTTCTCAAAAGATTGCTAGGGACTAGCAATAGTTTAGTGTGGGGATTGATGAGTGTGTAAATACTCATCATTTTGGGTCAATCAAGCGCATACTCATCATTTTTGGGTCAATCTGAGCTCGCAAAAGCGTTTAAAAATGCTCGTAAATGCATCAAAATCGAAAATATTTCAAAATTGCATTTTATATGTTTCAAATGCAAAATGTTCAAAATCGATGAAAATGAGCAAAGTTTGCATAATTGGCGCTTCGGTCCCCGAGTTTCAAAAGTTGTCGAAATAGTCCCGAGCATTTAATTTCAAAGAAAAATCACCAAGGTCCTTTTAAAATCATAACTTGTCAAAATTAGTCCTTTGGTGAAAAATATAAAAGTTTGAGAAAATTACAAGTTTGGTCCTCCAAGTTTCAAATTTGGCAAAAATGGTCCTTGGAAAATTGGAAAATGTCAAGTTTGGTCCTTGTACTTTTAGAGTTTTTCACTTTTAGCCCTTGGAGCAACTTTGATGAAATGGCAGCCATGGTCCCTTGTTTTTCAGAAATTGCAATTTAGTCCTTGGATATTAAACCTTTTTGACCTTTGGCCTTGTCAAAACTGCTTGTGACCCTGCCAACCTATTGGACCCCCCTCAAATTGACCCCCCTGCTTATTAATACCCCAGTCAAACCACTGGTCAAAACCCACTCGCGCCTTTTTCTTTTTCCCTGTCTTCTTCACCCACCATGCCTGCAACACCCAGGCTTTACCCATTCCCCAGCTCACCTTTCCCCTCCTCACACTCCACCTCCACAACACTACAAAGAAATCATTAATTCTTCCCTCCGCAAACACTCAAACTCACCAACTGTCAAAAAGCTTTTTCCCGCCAAAATGGAATGAATGGCCAAGATCAACTAAAGTGATCCAATGGTTATGGAAAGTGGTGGGAAACAATCAGGGAAGTGAGAGAAACAATTTGGAGCTATAAAAGAGAGAGAAGAAGCAAGCTAAAGGTGGTAGCTAGTTTTATTTTTTTTCTTTAATGTCGTTTTTTAATTAAATGTTTTAGTTTAAGTCATAATGTTGTAATTTTTGTTTCTATGTATCAAACTAAGTTGTTTTATAGTTGCAATCCAGTTTTAAGTGGTAATTCAAGTTTTTAATATCATTTTATGTTTTCAAGTTCACTGTTGAAAAATTCACTTTCAAACTCTTGCATTAAAGCTTCTAAAAGCTTCTATTTCAGTTCAAATAGGTTCATATAAGCTCTATATAGCTTTTGATAAGCTTGCATTACAGTTTCAAGCAATATTGGTCCATGGTCAACGAAAGTCAAACTGAGCAAGGAATGGGAATGGTGATGATATTTGGGTTTGTTTCAGCATGGATATGGGTTGGATTAGGCTAAATTAATGTAGGTGTGGTTTGGTTTTAGCCTGCATACAAGCTGGACCATTGTGAGTGTCATTCTCAATTCCATTTTTTATTCAAATTTGCATATTGTTCTTGTGTATGTATCTGTGATCATTGAAGGCTTAAACATGTTTAATTAGTTGTATTTTAGTCACTCAGAATCATTTTGAGTATCTGCTATAGCTAGATCAGTAGTTAGCCTTGTTAAATTTGCATATCAGATTATATAGTGGTGTTTGGATCAAACAGCAGATTGTGTTTTAGAGTGGTTCAGTGGATTAGTCTTGTTGTTTTAGGTTTGTGTCACTCCTTTGAACTCATTTGAGTCAGCAAATTGTGCCTGCTAATCACCAAAGTCAACAATCCATTTTCATTTGTCTTAATATCTTCACTGTTGTGATTTTGTCAAAACAGAAACTTGTTTTATGTTTAAAAATCTTAGAGCTAGCTTGCATTAGTTCAATTTCATCACATTACATCTATTTCAGTCCTTAAATCAAGATCAAATCTCAAGTTGGTCAAATTTTCAGTTTTGTTAAAAAAGTCAAAGTGGTGAATTCCAGTTTTTAGCCAAACTAGAGGGAATTTTCATGGACTCATCTCTGAGCCAATCTAAGTGAAATTGTGGGTTCAATAACTTCAGCTGGTCTTGTTTCTTATTAGCATTTTTTCAGATTTTTATCAAATTTTTAGAAGCCTCAAATGGGCTTGTCAATTGAGCTTATTTGCCTGTGCAAGTGACTCGATTAACACCGAGTGCGCACAGGTCTTCTGCACCTTGCACCAGCTCTTGAGGGCTTGTCCGGTCTTATCTTTGGTCTAGCCATAGCCACCGGGTCTAGCTTAGGATCCGGGTTTTGGTTTTCATTTTCTGCTTATTTTGTGGCTGGAACTTAAGCTGCAAAGTGACCCCTAGAAACTGATTTTAGCACTTTTGCCAAATCATTCATATTATAGCATCTTGTATTTCATAGGTTTAAAGTAGTTGATTTTAGTTGGTTTTGAGTAGTTATAACATATTACTGCTTCTGTTTCAAGTTGGTGGCTGTTGGTGCTTATTTGCTTAAAATAAGTGCTTATTTATAAGCACTTATCATAGCAGTTCCATATTCTTGTACACAAGCCCTTGTTTTTCCATTTTTCCTAAATCCAGTACATTATTTCAAGCTTATCTTGAATTTTTCAGATTTTTCCAGTCCTGTTTGCTATTTTTCTTAATTAAAATCAGTTTTTAAGCCTTTTTTAAAAGCATTTAACACAATTAATTAAGAAAGTCTCAAAAAAATAAGTTTTCATTTTTCTTAAGTTAAGATAAATATAAAAAGACAAAAAATATTTTCCAAATTTTTCTTAGTTAAATTTGTATTTTAAGTGATTTAAGTAGTTTTAAATAGTTTTAATTCCTAGAAAATAGAAAATAATCGAAAAATATAAAATAGTTTTGAAAATTCTCTTTGATATTTTAGATTTTCTAAGTCTTAATTTTATTTTTCTAACTTTATTTCATATTTTCTTGTGTTTTAGGTAATTATTTAATAGTTAAAAATAGTTTTAATTAATAATAATTAGATAATTAGTTATAAAAATAATTTTCTTTTCTATAAATTTTCTTTTATCATTAGGGTTGTAAAATATCATTTTCATATTTTTAGAATTAATATTGTGTAAGTTTCACATTTTCATTTGTACGTAACGTAGTTTTTTAATTCAGTTTTATAAAAACATAAAATCAAAAATATCATTTTAAAAATAGTGATAGCGTTTATTTAATATTTTTTATCTTTCTAATTTCCTTTAATTTGCATTTAAGCCCCTTTAGTTTATGAGCTTCTTCTGTAGTTATAATCATTCCAAATCCTTTTTCCGTTCAAATCTCTCGATCACTATACGTTTGGTGATCCATTGCATAGCTCGCTGGGACATAACGACCCGGGGAAACCCTATACTCTCCAGATCTTCATTGAGTTCGTTTCTGAACCGTTTTAAGTTTCTTACGGTCGGCCATTCTGATGGCCGGCTTGAGTGAGAAAAACTTGACGGTTCGGGCGCTGATCAGTTTGATATTTTTAATCGGGGGAGAAAATGTGATTTAAATACGAAATATGATAAATGATGATTGTTAAGATTCAAAAGAGCAGGCTGCTCTCCCATATGTGCTAAATGCTTTCGAATCTCGAAGCACATATTGAGGGGAAGCATTTCAAAAGAAAACAAACTTTCAAGTTACAATGATTTCTATGTTTCAACATAAGTACCTTGATTGATTTTCTAATGGTTTCTATTAGAAATCATGGAAGTACTTCAAAAACCTCTTTCCTCTATGTGTTAAATGATTTCAAATAACCAACACACATTTTGAGGGGGAGAAATTACCAAGAAAATCAAATGGCTTTTTCCACGAAAATTGTGATCAAGAATACATTTCAAAGAACTCTTGCCTCCATGTGCTAAACAATTATATGCACATGTTGAGAAGGAGCATTTCTAAATGATCAAAACAATTAAGGTACAAAATGTTTTGATTTTATATCACAAGTACCTTGATTGATTTTCCAATTGGTTTCAAGAATGAAAGAACAATACCAAAAGACCGACCAATTTACTTTATGCATGGTGTTATAAGGATGGTTAGGTTAGGTATTCGTTCCCATGATCCCGCCAGAGCTGGAGGGCTCTACCCAGAGACAATCCACTAGATAGTGTAGAAGTCCTTAGGTATGATGAAAAAAGGAGAAAAATGAGAATATGGAAAGAGTGCGGACTGAGACAGAGCTAGTACTGGAATAAACCCAACAAGGTTCTAGTTATAAAGTCTCGGTAAGCACTGAAGGGGTTGAAGAATGAAAAATAATTGAATGTGAAAAGGGTGAAAAGAAATAGCCCTCCATTAATTCAACCTTAGGCGAAACCGTGTTCAATACATATTCTACTGGTGTCTACTAAGGTAACACTGGTATTGAAGACAAGACGTCATGTACCCAGTGACGCACTGCACCTAACTTCCCAAGCTACTCAAGTTTCTCTTAAAAGGTCTTGTTTCATTCTCACGGGGAACCTACATAATCTATCGACTCTCTCTTAGAGTTTGTTGATATTGAAGAAGGAGACCCTCTCCTTAGTCTCCGGCATAGGAAATCAAATGTGCACTATTGAGTCTAGAGCCAAGAGATCATCCACAAAATCTCATTAGGACACAAAATTAATGAATACTTTTTGTTTCACACAATGTGGAAAGTAAGAATATATTAAGAGTCCTACGCATTATCCTTGTGGTATTGCCAGAACATCTGAGTGATATGTTAAATATTTACGATGAAGATGGAAATCCTTCTAGAGCCAACATCAAACAAACTCTTGGTGGGTGACATGTGAGATCTTTCCGAAAGATCAAGCTTGTGACAACTGGATAGAAACGATGGGGCGATTCATTCTTGAATCAACCTTGGTCCAGGAAATGAATTGACGAATACTTTTGGAAAAACCGTTCGATGTGCAAATCTCTTCTTTTCTCTAGCACATCGAATGTGTATTCATTTTCAAACACAAAAAGTATTTTGATTGAAAATTGATATTTTCTTATAAAACCTTCGTCGTATTGCAAAACTCTTTCTTCAAGCAATACGGATTGTTTTCAAATCAATTTTCATCAATCGGTGAATCTCAATTATTTGGTTTACTCACTCCATGTTGTCTTCTTTAAGACGTTCCGGTTTGAGAACGGCTAGAGCACCGCGAAACCCTGTCAAGGAGATTCCTCGAATTATACGATCACGGCGAGACTTGTCTTGATCAACGGGGAACCGTGGTCGTGCATCTCAATTCAACAAAAGTGATCAAAGACACTTCGTGTGCTTTATTGCTAACTGTTGTCTCTGAGAACACCCGACGGTTGCAGCTGATCAGAATTGAGGAGTAAATCTATAACCGCATGCTCACACATCACATTCACTTCTAGAAGAAATCATGATAAGTGCATATCTTCGTCAACTGGCTCTGATATTTTCAATCCATGCTTCTGCTACGCTGCTGCAAATATCATGAATCAACAAATCTTCCGCTACTCTGATGAGAAGATATCATGATCCAAAATGTGAACATGTCGGTCCAAAAGTCACAACTTCACATAATGGCGATACAACAAAGGATGAGTCAGAGATTTGTTATGGTTGATGATCTCAATGAAAGCTCGAAGATCATCAAGACGTGGATCAGTTAAAGACCTTCACTGAAAGTACAAAGCAGTCAAACTTTGAAGTAACACTACTACAAGTACAAAGATTACGGGATTGAAGAATTGAAGTCTACAAGCTCGACCCTGAAGACAAAATAGAATGCTAGGATTCAAAATGTAAATCATGGGGTGACCTCCCTTAGGGGGAGATTGTTAGGATTTAGAAAATCCATGTTGAAGAGTCAGTCACCCCAACTCTAGTCTAGCATATGTTAGCTCGTAGACATTTCGTTATTTACTAGTTATTTAGTTAGTTATTTAGTTTAGTGCAACACCGTGGAGGACGGACGGGTCTTTACCCACCTGTGCACGATCCACGGTCCAAGGAGGACGTTTTGTATGTAACTATAAATACCCTCTACCTCCCAAGGTCACTCAATCTAACCTTTCTTTCTTTTGTTTACTTTCTCTCTCTAGAAAGGATCCCATCTTCTACTTTCTCTCTCTAAACACTTGCATAATTCGACCCTATATGTGATTGTTTGTGTGATTGTGAAAACCAATAGCTAACAAAAATGTTTTCTTCATTGCCGGTTTTATCATCTTTTACAGTTGCTTTAAAATCACCTTCAACAATAATAAAACAAAGATCAATATCTTTAGATTTCACATAAGTTTCAAATTTATATTTCCAATAAATGAAACTATTAGTTTCAAGTAGTGGAGGTCGTTGCATAGATTGCCCTTCTCTATAATTTTCAAAACTCATTTTGATCGAAAAGTTTTTAAAATACAATTTACTTTAAAACTTTTGAAAACCTTGCTCTGATACCAATTGTGGAAAACTAGAAGAGGGGTTGAATAGTTTTACCGATTTTAATTTAAGTTTCAAATATTTAGATTTGATCTTATGTGAATTCGTATGGATGGATAAATAGTATGATGCAATAAGTAAAGTAAGTAAAGAAAGCAAGTAAAGTAAAAGGATAGAAAGTAGCAACACAAGTGATTTATAGTTCTCGACTCAAGAGTTCAAGCACTATGTCAACAAGCTCCTTCAACTTGGCGGAGAAGCCTCACAACGTCGCTTACACCTTTTCCGGTACAAAGCTAAATACCGAGTTCTTCCACGAGGTAAAACTAAACCTTTACACAACTATTACACAACAACTATATGAAATATGAATTACAATATATGCTACAAAAATCTTGTGGATGGACAAATCAATCAAGGACCTTTGCTTTGATGACTTGTAGAATAACATGATCTCGCCTTTGTGAAGGACCTATATGAGAATCACCACAAAAGATAGAAGAACTACTAAAATGATCAAATGATCAGACGTTAGAAGAGTGAGATAATATATGAGAGAGTTTGTAAGAAGAAGGGTGAGAAACAATGAAGAAATGGCTCACTATTTATAGGCACAAAATACTTTAGTCCCACAGTTCTGACGAATCCCTCACTTAAGGGATCCGGCCAGTGCAAATCTTAGGATCCGGCAGTCTGGGTTAGAATAGTCTGAATTTTGGGTTGCAAACCTATTACACCCATAACTCGATAAGGTACTATTTAATAATAAAAGTGACAGTATTATATTGTTTAGGATATTTTTTAAGAGTGAATGGTAAAGTTATAAACTATAAATTAGTAAGTGACAAGTTCTATTAAGATATGTAAAGATAGGAAGAATGAGACTTGAGGGACTAGTTTTGCCAAGAGTGTAAAGTTAGTTATTTAAATATTTTACATAAATATATGAGGCTTACTTTGTGCAGGATGATGATGTTGTGTGGTGGGTTGACTCTAGAGCAATAATCCATGTGTGTAAAGATAGATGTTGGTTCAAGACTTATAAGTCACTAAATTATGGATCTATTCTTCATATGGGAAATGAGTCAACTACTCTGGTGCATGGAAGAGGTGTGTGGATTTAAGGTTTAGTTCTGGAAAGATTGTTACTTTGTTTAATGTTTTACATGTTCCTAATATTAGGGAGAACTTTGTTTCTAGTAGTGTTTTAAATAATTGTGGTTATAACAAGTGATTGAATCTCATAAGTTTGTTTTGTCTAAACATGGTATGTTTATTGGTTTTGGCTATTTGTGTAATCAAATGTTCATGCTTAATGTTGTTAATGATATTGTTAATTCAGCCTTTATGTCAACCTCTAAACTGAATGATTCAGCAATATGGCATGCTATACTTGGTCATGGTCACTTTAAAAGAATGCAAGATATGTCTAAGGATGGGTAAATTTCAGCCTTTGATATGAACACTAAAAAGTGTAAGACTTGTATGCTGACCATAATTACTAAGAAACCATTCCAGAGTGTAAAAGGTAAAACTGAAGTTTTGGACCTGATACATAGTCACCTTTGTGATTTGCATGCTACTCCCTCATTAGGGAATAAGATATACTTTGTGACATTTATTGATGATGCTTCTAGGTTTTGTTTTGTCTATTTATTACATTCAAAGGATGAGGCATTAGATAAAATCAAAGTATTTAAAACTGAAGTTGAATTGCAACAAGGAGCTCTAATCAAAAGATCCAGGACTGATAGGGGAAGTGAGTACATGGATACTCTATATTTTCAGTCAGTGGGTATTATCCATGAAGGACTTCTCCCTATACTCCAAAACAAAATGGTATCTTTGAAAGGAAAAATAGAGTACTGAAAGAAATGGTTAACTCCATGTTGTCCTATTCAAGACTGAGTCAAGGGTTCTAGGGTGAAGCAATGTTAACAGATTGTTATTTATTAAAAAGGGATCCCAATAAAAGAAACAAGGTTACCCCGTATGAACTCTGAACTAAAAGGAAACCCAACCTGAACTACCTCGGTGTTTGGGATGTAGGGCTGTTGTAAGACTCCACGATCCAAAGTTTAGGTGGAAGAGGCATTGAATGCATCTTTGTTGGATAGGCTGGGCATTTCAAGGCTTTCAAGTTCTATATTATTGAACCTAATGATTATGTTTCAATTAACTCAATAATTGAATCAAGAGATGCAATCTTTGATGAGAATAGATTCTCATCTATCCATAGACCAAGTCACATGATTTCAAATGAAACTGATGACACTGGTGTTTCAGAGGTCTCTGAAGAGGTCCTGAGGAGGTTATGGTTCAGCAACCTAAACTTGAACTCAGGAAGAGCAAAAGGTTCAGGACTCTAAAATCATTTAGACCTGAGTTTCAATTATATATAATCAAAAGTACAAGGGATTAGGTCTCATCCCAATACTCCTATTTATTTAATGTTGAAGATGACCCCAAAACATTTGAGGAAGCAATGAAGTCTCAGGATGTTGCTTTCTGAAAAGAAGCAATCAATGATGAGATATATTCCATCATAGGAAACAACACTTGGGAGTTGGTTGATCTACCACATGGTTTCACACCTCTGGGTTGCAAATGAATTTTCAAAAAGAAAATGAAGGTAAATGGAACTATTAAAAAATTTAAGGCTAGACTGGTCATTCAAGGCTTTAAATAAGAGACAGGGATAAACTATATTGATACTTATGCTCCAGTGGGTCGTAGTAGTACCATAAGATTGCTGATTACCTTCGCATCAATTCACAATCTGATTATTAATCAGATAGATGTGAAGACAGCTTTTTTAAATGGTGAATTAGATGAGGAGGTCTATATGAACCAACCTCAATGCTTCATCATGCCAGGGAATGAAAACAAGTTGTGTGAACTGATTAATTCTCTATATGGAATAAAGTAGGAACCTAAACAATGGCATCAAAAATGTGATGAATTGATTTTATTAAGTGGTTATCATCTGAACCAATTTTACAAATGTGTATATAGCAAATTCGATGAATCTGGTAAAGGTGTCATCATTTGTCTATATATTGATAACATGCTGATCTTTGGCACTGGCCAAGTTAAGGTCAACCTGAGAAAGGAATTTTTTTCATCAAGTTTATCCATGAAGGACTTAAGGGAGGCTGATGTTGTCACTGGTATAAAGATTAAACATGAAAGTAAGGGAATTTCTATCTCTCAGTCTCATTATATTGAAAACGTGATGAGGAAATCAAATTACCTTGATTATACTCTAGTGAGTACTCCTATGGAAACAAGTTTGAAACTGAAACCTAATAATGGTTAGGTTGTATCTCAACATGAATATTTTAGGGTGATTGGTTGCTTGATGTATGACATGACTTGTACGAGGCCTGAATTACTTTTGCAGTGGGTAAACTGAGTAGGTACACTAGTAATCCTAGTGCTTATCATTAGCTAACAGTTCATAGAGTACTCAAGTATCTGAAGAAAACTATGGATTATAGTTTATCATATATTGGTTATCCTTCAGTTTTGGAAGGATACACTAATGCAAGTTGGATCAGCAACACTGAAGATAATTCTTCAACAGTGGTTGGGTATTCTTGCTTGAGGGAGGTGCCATCTTATGGGCTTCCAAGAACCAAACGTGTATCACACGTTCATAATAGAACAAGTGTTTGTGGCTTTAGCAGTTGTGTGACAACTGGCAATTTAGGGAGTTTATTTTAGGTAACCGCATTACATTAAACTAAACCGAGTTTTGCCTTTATCACTATTTTTATAAACCATGACTTGATTTTATATCGTCTATTGGTTTTTACGATTTATTTCACTATTGAATGAGTTATCGAATGAGTTTTAACTCTATTTGGTAGGCACTATTTGATTCGGCACTAAAAAAGCCTAAAACGAGAAATATTGTAACTTTTAGACCGTAACTCGAAAATTGACAAATATGTTAATACAAATAAGCCGTAAAAACGCTTATTTATAGTTTACGATCTTCTAATGTTTTGTCGATAACAAACGTAAAATCATGTTAACGAAACAAATAAAATACGTAAATGGTTTGAACTAATAGTTTCTAACATATTCACATTTTCACATAAAACACTAAAACAAGTATAAGTGATTTTATGATTTAGTAATACATATGTACAACAACTAATGTTTACATATTTGGGTAAAATATACACATAACTAGTATGTAGTATATTGGGTAATATAAATGGGTAGAAACTAAAGTATCACAACCCATTGGGCAAATACATTGAATGTAGTTGGGTACAACCCAAAGCCCATGACCCAGGGAGCTTGACCATAACCCATTGCATGACATCATGCTTATATCATACATGGATAATATCCATAACCCATGGATCAACCCATACCCAAGTGACCAAGTGCATTGCACTCAAAGATACATTGTATCTAGCTAAAGATCCATGGTTCAACCCATGACCCATGACCAAAATACCCATGGGTAAAAGGGAGCGTCCCATGGATCCTTTGTGGAAGGGATCCGTGGGATCCAGGGAACAGTAGGATTTTTCCTCTATAAATAGTGAGCCATTTCTTCATTGTTTATTACCCCTTTCTAACACACTTCCTCCCTGAGTTAAAAACTCACTAACCTCAGATCCAAGAGATCTATGTTTGTAGTTTTGTTTTTGTGTGTTCTTTTAGGTTCCTCTTAAAGGCAAGATCACCACCTTTGAAGTCGAGCAAGCTCAAGTCCATGAGTTGCCATGCTTCCTCATCATCAAGGCTACTGAAGTCTTCTTGTTGATGATTCCTTTCTTTCTTCAAAGAAGTGTAGTGTTGAAGACATTAGTGAAAGATGTCTCAAGTGTCAAGACAAAGATATTAGTGAAGGGTATCTATCATCTATAGCATAAGCACTTGTGGTAGGTGCTTAGAAGTCAAGACAAGAAGCATTAGTGAAAGGTGCTTAGAAGTCAAGACTAGAAGCATTAGTGAAAGGTGCTTAAGAAGTGAATACACAAGACATTAGTGAAAGGTGTCTTGTAGATCTAGTCAAAGGCATTAGTGAAAGGTGCCTTAGATGTACATTCGATATGGTGTGTTTCGATGTACAAGAAAGACTAGTATTAGATCCAAGGATATTGATATCCTTGATGATGTTGTAAAGGAGTAGATCTCCTTTGGGATTAGTCGTTGGTGTAGTGTGGTAGTAGTTCCTCCATTGCAATGGAACTAGGTGCTTAGCCTAGTACCTAATAAAGGGTAGGCAACGTTGTGAAGGTGTAGTTTACCTTGTAGTGAAAGAACTAGGTACTTAGCCTAGTACCTTATAAAGGGTAGGCGACGTTGTGTAGGTGTGGTTCACCTTGGAGTGAAAGAACCCGGTAGTTAGCCTAGCACCGGAAAAAGGGTAGGCTACATTGTGAAGGCTTCTCCGCCATAAGGAGATTGGTGTAGTGTTTACGAACTCTCGAGTAGGTGACTCGGGGAGTGGAGTAGGGCAAGGAAGGTGTCCTTGTAGCCGAACCACTATAAATACTCGCGTTGTGGTTTTGTGCTTCTTACTCTTATCTTTTCATTACTTGCCTTTACATGCTTGTTTATCAACATCCAACACACACATCCAAATAGATTGACATAAGTCGATCTAAATAATTAAAAGGAAGTTTTAATTGGCAAAACTATTCAAACCCC